>VRMD01001464.1:0-16903 GCA_009872375.1 Sminthurides bifidus
TTGCAAGCAAGACGCCGTATACCTGCTAGAAGCTTGGCTGAAGTCTTGTTTTCTCGCGATGACTGGTGAGAGTAAGTTTATTTTGTAGGTTAGAATACGACTTGATCTGACGTAAACATTGCTCTCATAGCCTATTCCTTGCGTAAATTACAGGTTGGGATTGGGAATTGAGCCACCATCATCTCAACGTTCTGAGGAGTGAGTTCAGATGAAGAATTTATTACATAATCTCCAGGCAAGTTCTTTATTTACGTTGATGTAGAAGTAATAATATATTTAGACATGAATAAAAATGTGTCCTTTTTATTTTACATTAACAGATTTTATACTGAGCACTACGTCTTGTCCATTCAATTTAATCGTTTAATATTTTTGTTAACCTGAGTATCATTTTAGAAACTATGTCATTCTGTCAAATTACCGCCGATTAACTATTATTTACTTTCTGTGGGTAAAATGTTATAGATTCAATCTGAAACACTAAAATCAAATGTAATGTTAAAAAGCAAAGATAGAGACTTTGATTCGTCTATCATTATTATGACCAAGCATGGGAGCAATAGAGCATTAGAAGAGCTTATCCATGTTAGTGCATAACCAGGACTTAGCGTTATAATGATGGAGCGTGGGAAAGAGCAAGCATCTCAACGATGAAACATTGCAAAGAACCAACAATGGAAAGGTAAAACGCTTCGAAAATAGAACACTACAATGATAGAGCATTAGCAAGATTAACCACTGCAATAATAAAGCGAAGGGACGGATAAAGATTATCAGTATCAAGCATTACAACGGAAGAAGGGTTTCGGAATAACAGACATTATAATGGTATGGCATGTGAAAGATAAACCATTAGGAAGAGAAAGCATTTTTACAATATTGTATTGGGAAGAGGAGATGCTGCGGGGAAATTGCGCTTGATAGATAATGCATTGGGATGAAAACGTGCTGGGAAGAAACTGCAGTGGAAAAAAGAAGGCGGCGAAAGAAAACGGTCGTAGAAAGAATCGGCAGTGGATAGAAATGGCAGTGGAAACTAATAGCATCGGTAAGGAATGATGTAGAGGAAGGAATCAACAGTGCTGACGGCAGAAAAATGAAGTGGAAAGCAATGCAATTGAAAAAATCCGGTGAAACTAGACGGTAGCAGAAAACACACGACAGTACTAAGAAAAACGGTAGAAGCAAGAAAACGGTAGGAGAAAGAAACGGTAAAGGGGAGAAATGCCGGAAGAAAGACGCGGTATTAGAAAACGAACGGTAGCAGGAAAGAAATGATAGCAGAAACGATAGAATAAACGATAGAAGCAATAAGAACAGTAGAAGAACGAAATGCTATAATAAAGACGTGGTAGAAAAACAAAATGCGGGCAGAAAAGATGCGGTAGGGATAAGACATGCTAGAGGAAAGATGTACAAAAGGAACGGTAGCAGGAAAGAAAACGATTGAAAAAAAGAAAACGATAGATGCAAATGATAGAAGAAACGATAGAAGCAATAAGAACGGTAGAGGAACGAAAGGCTAGCATAAAGACGTGGTAGAAGAACAAAATGCGAGCAGAAAGATGCTGTAGAGGAAAGAGGATGGTTGTAGAGAAGCGACGTTAGCATGAAAAAACGGTAGCAGGAAAGAATCGGTAGGATCAAGAAAAATATCAGAAGAAAGAAAACGGTAGGGAAAAATGGCAGAAGAAAGAAAACGGTAGGGAAAAATGGTCGTAGCAAGAAAACGGTAGCTGCAAGTGAAGGCAACGGAAAAAGAACACAGTAAGGAGATGGCAATGGAAACAGAAGGCAGTGGAAAGATATGGCCGTGGAAAGAAATGGCAGTGGAAAGAGATGGCAGCGGAAAGAGATGGCAGTGGAAAGAGAAGGTAATGGAAATAGAAGGCACTGGAAAGAGAAGGCAGTGGAAATAGAAGGCAGTAGAAAGAAATGGAAGGGGAAGAGATAGCAGTGGAAAGAGAAGGCAGTGGAAAGAGATGGCAGTGGAAAGAGATGGCAATGGAAAGAAATGGCAGTGGAAAGAAATGGCAGTGGATGGATGTTAGCCTATACAAATGATCAATTGGAAAATATAAACACTTGAAAAATAAATCACGCTTTAATATGGATTCAGAAATAAATAAGGTGCTTCTTTTATTGCTTGACTTAACAAATCTTCATAATTCTTTCTTCGTAACATACAAAATACCTGCGTCAGACCTCTAATTAGCTTCAAGAGCTCTTAACTTGATCATCTTGCAAGTCGTTCTCTCATGAGTCTTTTTCGCTCCATTATTTGGAAATGTCCAGTTGCAATGCTTACAGCTGAACTCAAAAGCACTATTGTGATACGACATCTTGTGCTCTTCTAATGTTCCTCTGAAGGCAATTTGATTTAACTGAAATTCTGGAGGACATTCAGCACAAGACTGAAACTTAAGAACTTCACCATGAAATTCTTTCAAATGCTGTCTGTAAGTTTTCCTTGTCTTGAACGAGAAGGCTCTTTTCCCATTGAAAATACAATAACGACAGCTGCCGTGAAACATTTTGGCAGTTTCTTTGAGTACACTAACTTTTTGTAGCTTACTTTTCTTGGTGTATAACATAATTTTATCTTTTTTTGGTTTTTCTTTACAGCTACGTCTATTCTCTGATGAGTTACATTCATCAACCGTTTCATGATTGCATTCTTCTGATTTTTCTACATCCTCCGTTAAGCTTGGTACCTCGATAAGGGTGCAAAAATTTGCATCAAAGTCGTCAGCATTTGCTGGTCTAAAATCGCCTAGTATGAGAACATCATCTTCCTCATCAACAGTTCCTCTTGCCTGACCTGGCTCATCTACAATCATTGTGGTAGAGCTAATGCAATCTGTAATATTTTCCCTTAAGTGGTCTTCAGTTTCTGAACTTCCGATCTCGAGGTCAATTTCTACCTCATTGGCTACATCCATTGCATCGTAGCAAATGTCCTTTTCAGGATCAGTTCGAATAACGAAATCACAAGCAGGGTAGTAGTACTTCATAGAAGTCCGAAACATTAAGCGCACGTCAGAATGTGAGAGTTCTTTGCATCTCTCAATTTTCAACTTTTTGTATTCGTCCTTCCGAAAGTTTAGAAGAAACTCAGACTTTTGAATCCCATCGACGCTCAAATCATAATGCCGAAATGGCAGATCTTCATTTTTGAGGAGTTGATTAAAAAATCGAATGTTCTCACAGTGTTCAGTACTGTTGGCTATTGGACCTGAATATTGAACGCAATTATCAGCCACGTCCTCAAAAAAGTTAGCAAAAATCCCTAGCAATGATTTGTGTTTTTCAACCACAGTAGGCAAAGCCTCCCATGAATCCTCGGAAAACTGGCTCGGGCTTACAAAATGTTCATCCTTGATAAAATTTATGTGCTGACCACGTGAACCTACTAATCTCCTAGCCTTCCGCAGAGCTTTGGGACTCAGCTGATCAAACAAAACAGGCCAAGGCAAAAATTGAATTCTGTACTTTGTATCCTGACATGAAACCTCTCTGAATCCGCTAAGCGGATCTGGTTGAAATGCAAGATAGCAATGTGTCTCAATATAATCATTTTCTGCTAGAGATCTCTTATAAGATCTTCTCGGAATGACTTTATCGTAAGTTTCATTTGCGAAATCTTCAACAGCTTGGCAGTATAGTTTAAAACCTTCTTCATCAAGATCGTCCTTGGTCACTGGTTGGTGATTTGTCGTCGAAGCACATCTACAATAAAACAGAATATTATTTTAGCGGTTGGTAAATTTTTAAGTGTAAACATTGACAAAATCTTAACAGAAAATCAGTTACCCTATTTGAACCCAAACGAGAACTTTTCGCTCTATTCGATCCTTCCCGTCTGTAAATAACACCTTTTCAATGCCAACAATGTCTTCAATCTCATAAAATCTTCGTTTTCCATTCGGAAAATACTGGACAGTCATAGCACTCCGTCTTTCAGTATTACGACTGACTCTCTCTCTGGCTTTATCTGCAAGAACTGTCCTTTGTTCCAAACATGATTCATGGTTTGACCCTTCAGTTGGTTCTCGGTGTGGCTTTGGAATGGACGTCTGAGTAAGCTAAAAAATTCTCTGGTTAGTTTCGAGAACATGATAACATTATATTAGAATGGTCAGCAACTTATCATACCTTCTCAGTAATCTGAATCACATTCTGTGTTCTTGTTCTTAATCTTTTTGATCTCCGTAGAATCGCCTCGTCCATCAACTAAACAAAAATGATACGTTTAATTTACCTTGGCAGGTTAACGTTAATTTATGACATACTTCTCAATGAACTAATGTCATAGCACTGTACGTCGTTCAAATTTACCTTATCCTGAATCTCCTCATCAATAAATATGCCAGCACTCCTTTCATGTTCCTCTTCGACCGTAATTGGCAAATTGTTAAATTCCACTTCATCGCTATCACTACTCAAACAATCTGCTTCGTTATCGAAAAAGCTCATATTAAAATTTAAAAACTTGTTATTAGTTTCAACTTAGTATTGATTCAACAGGTAAATTTATTAGCGCTCAAAGTTGACACAAAGAGCAAAGCAAGCTGTAAGTACAGCTGCAGCGCCCTCCTTTGTGAATCCAAGCAAACACGTATCAAATTCCACAAAAGGCCTGGCGTACGAACACTACAGCCGATATAGGGTATATCCCTATACCGGGTGATATGCATACCCCGTCTACAGAATTGCGCTCCTTTGGCCAAAACAGCCAAAGGAGCGCCAATTTAATATTATTCAAGTAGTACCAGATAGAAAGGGTTCCATATCAGACAGATTCCGAATTGCATGAATGAAAAAAGACGCTTACACGCCCACAACTGGATCTTATCTATCTACGGCATTTTGTACCAAAATCGGTTACCCATAGCACGCAATATTGTGTAACCATAGCATTGTTGCTTCTACCACATAAGCAACCCTATATTGCAGCTACTACTAGCTAAAACCATTCAACATCAAAATATAACGCAAAACACCATCACCGCATCAAGAGCCCATGCCATAACTTGAAGATCGGATAACAGATAAGACATCTCCTTAGCCAATATACACACCTTCCTTATCCACATACGCACCCAAGACTGAGAATTTGCCTATGCGCAACATCTTCATTATAATTGTCTCCCCATACACAGAAGACGGCTACCTGAAACAATGAATATTCTAATGCGCAAGGCTCAAGGAATGAGTATCCTCCATCCACTATGCTATAATACTCATGACTTCACTAAATTAATCTGACACCATAAGACAATACTTATATACCCGCCCGGCTTGTATGCTCTTCCGCCTTCCTAATAATACCCGTTTCTAAGATCCAGATAACGCTTATCTTTAACCAATGGAACTTCCAATGACGCTATTACGCCCACATGGACTCCAATCCCAGCAACTCAGCCACCGTTATGTGAATGTATGTATGTGCAGTGAATGTATTTATGAATTTGACTTATTCTCACTCTAATATCTTTTATATGAAGCGCCATTAATGTATTATTTGTTGGTGGAATCAAATTACCACGGGCTAAATCGACACTTGTTAACCTTTTTCAGTAATTACAGATACAGACTTGCGAAGCATAAATTACAAAAGAAATGAAAACTTAAGGGGAAATGTCTCAAAGAGTGCTTATGATTAATTAAAATCAATCAAATCGTAACTCACCTGCTGATAGACTTCCACGCCAAGGCACATCAGACGTAGAACTGAAATGGATCACTTACATACACGATCTAACACGTTCACACGAAACACGCGCACTTGTACTAATGAAATGAAACATGTTATACCCAATACATCTGCAAGGTAATGCCAAGGATGTACTAAAAGAGCTTAAACAGTATATATAATAGAGAACATCCCCACATAATACTAAAACAGGCATAACATAGCCTCCCCCCTCTTAAAATTGGGACACATTTCCGGCAGCTCTGGAATCGTTACCGATTACATGCGATGCATAAATACATCCAATAAAACCAATCGGCACTATTTGTAGCAACAGTTTTTTCGCGATCATGTCAACCCGTAACATTTCTTAGAATAGGTGCCATAGTATTATTGACGTGCTGGTAACTTCTGAGACTGCTATTAATAAATGTGTATCGCCAACGTATGGCATGATTGCACCAACGCCCGTTTCAAGGTGGTACTGAAAATTTGCAAGCCGTTGCGCATCCATGTTTCGTTCATCGTTCGTCATTATAGCCTTCAGTCTCCTAAAGACGCCGTTAATATGATTATTCCCTAAGGCTTCAAGGTGAGCCAAATTGTCACTAATTATAAATCCAACCAACTCATTAGATCGTCCAGAAAAGTAAAATTTATTATCTATAAGCATATACTGAGCATTGGCGACTTTAGCATTCGGTTAGGGTTAAGCAACATGTGCGCAAAAGTCCTTCCTTACGCATAGTTTCAATTGAACTAAAAGCATGTGTTTCCTTTAAGGTTAGGCTAGGCAGCCGCCCGCAGGGCTAGAAGCTGCCACATGCTGAAGGCTTCCCGTAACGGCCTACTTAAAAAATTAAAACTACATATGTTTCCGCTACTGTAGAAAAACTTTAACTTTTGCGTACATGTTGCTTTACTCTAACCTAGCCGTCTCCTCTAAGACGTCGATTATGCTATTAAGTGAATTGCTGAACATGAATTGCGTAGTTTTTTTCTACTGCTGGTCCAGCTGTGATAATATTTACACCAGATTAGTTACGGAGGGCTTTTATGTACTGAACATCAATTCCCAGATTAACATATTCTGTTGACACTAAAATTACGTCGAAACCATCCGATTTTTGAAATGGCTGAGAAAATTTTTTCTGAAAATTTTCATCTCGCCGAGTTTTAAACTCCGTTTTCCTTATGGAGTTTAACATGGGTGGTACCACTGGTCTCTTGTGGTCAAAATCAACTTTTTAAGACCTTATGAAAACGGCCGATTTTGACAATTTTGATCTCGCCGAGTTTTAAACTCCGTTTTCGGATTGATTTATGTCTGATTATGGACTAAATTCAGTTTATCACCTATACCTAACCATTTAAATTACTTCTAGCGTCAAATTTAACCTTCGGCGGAAATTTGACTTCTACCACAGGTAGGTGGACCTGTGGTACCACCGATTTATTGTAATTAGTTTGATTGATTTCGCGACTGACACTTTTCAAAGTTAACAGTTAGTAAAGAATTCGAGAATTGTAGTTGGACAATTTCATTGGAACGTGAGTGAAACACGTTCACCTATGCTATGGTTACCAGGCTGAAGCTAATTCTGAAATTAGCTGGTAACGTTTTTTTAGCTGGACTTTATACGTTATTAGCTGGACGACGTAAACTTGCCTACATCCTATCAAAAGTATATTCATTGTGTAGCCATTAAAGTGCGCTGTAGAATTACATGTCATTCATTAAGTTTGAAATTCGTTTCACGGAGCGGTGACCGTTAACTTTAAAGCATTCTCACCCTGAAGTTAATGCTCAAAACTTTGATATGATAATGGGACTTTCTTTACAGCTCCCGAACGGATGCTTCGAAATCAATGATATTCGAACCAGGGCGTGACAATTAAATTCACTTAACAATTCAAAATTCGCAATTCACAATTCAAAATTTACAATAAAATTCGAATTGAAATTGAAATTGAGTTTTAGTGGACAAGACGAATTTGAATTTTAGTTATGGCAACTTTGAATTTTGATTTTCAACTGGGGGCAAGAGTCGAAATTTTGAATTGAATTGAGAATGGAAGGTATCCAAGTTCGCTATTCTTGAAAAGGCTACCATCAAATCTATAACAACGTTCTAAAAGGCCTTAAGCGAAGAACGTTATCATGATATGCTGCAAACTGTTTAATCTCATGCTAACTGCATGCTGTTGCTCGGCTAAGTTTCACTGTAAGATAGCTTGAATTGTGAATTGAACCTTGAATCACATTGAGTTTTACTAAGTAAATGAATTTTTAATGAAGAATATGAATTGGCTTTGAGAGAATCGAAAAATTGAATTATGAGTTTGAATGGGTCAGCGGTAATTGTCAGCTGTGAATTGCGAATGATGAGTACCCAGGTATACAGGGTTGAATTATGAATTCGAATTGGGAATTCAAAAAGTTTGAATTTCAATTGTGAATATGGAATTTTGGCAAAATAACACATTTACGGGAAGCAGACATTCTTCTCTGGTCTGTTTGAATCCCATCCCAGCATTCATTCATAGCATTATAAATGAAGGATACAAGCCATTAGACGATGCTTATTTCGTCATCCACCTGTTTAAGACGAAATCTACACAGGGAAATCTTGCACCGGCTTGGTCATTCAATTAGGCCACCACGTACGGTAGACAATTTCGTCCTACATCACGCCTCCGTCTTTCTCAGAGGTATCAAAAATGTCATAATTTATCCCGCGATCTCTGTTGTTCGTGTTGAATAACATAGCAATTGGTTCCAATATACCTTTATGTTAAGACTGTGTACATATAACATTCACTTCAGCTTTTTTAGCTTTTTTAGCTATTGGATCATCATTTGTATCGTCCAGCAAGAACGAGACAAGTCTGTGCTAACTACGAACCTGAGCAAGCCAACCCCCTAGCAGAACTTTCGCGTTAAAAAATCGAGGTACGTTCGAATTTTCTTTTTCAAAAATGGACGGCATAAGTTTCAAGAGACCAGGTGTTTACACCTTACGTAGCGGGTTAGAACTCAAAGCCTCTCTCTCTGAAACAAAAATTCAGGCTCTATTCGAATATCCCGCAACAAATTCAATCTAAGTTTGCAGATACTGCAACTGCGCTTTCAGTGCAACTATAATTGCAGTATATCACTTCTGTCACATTCATGGAATTGGCAACTACACGATAGAACACGTCTCGTTCTGTTCTTTATGTCAAACGACGTTTGCCACGAATGTCTTCATAATCTCCACTAACATCTTCATTAATTTTTATGAACACAAGATTAGAGAGCACGCCCTGTTTCAAAACGTCTTTTGGCATGCAAACTCAACTTTTCAAACGAAACATGGCGATGCGATTCTAGTTGACGAAGAAGGCGTTCCTGAAAATGTCATTACGTATGATACAGGCAAACCTGCCTTACGATCAATAGCGTTTTGTGAAGTTCTAATATCTCCCTTTGAACTCGAATTTCAGCCTTTCTGCAAAAATTCTGGGTAAAACTTTCGTATCTGTCCTAATGCTAAGAAACGCACCGTTCCACAACAATTTCCTTAGAAACACGTACTATGTTTATTCAAAATTTTACACGGTAATTAAGAATATGGATTAAAACAGGCAGCAATTATTCCTAATAATGACTCAAACGAATCGAGGTCTTGATGCTGTACCTTCCTCCGCCATGGATACTCGGCTAAATGAAGATGCAAATCTTTCGCAATTTTTCCTCCTGTTTGCAAATTAGCCTTAAGGTCTTTCCATTGCCTTTCAATAATTTGTGTGTTGGCACCAGTTTTAGGATTGACAAAATTTTTACTGTGCGTAACAGTAAAATGCTGGTACCCGTGTTCGACTAAGGAGTTATAAGCCTTCCAATCGTCTGTAATAATGGTAGTGCCCGGTTTCACATGCTTCAAAATCAATGGTACAAGGGTGCTTGCACTTCTAGAACCTCTGGGGCATACTTCGATCCTAAATTCTCCACCTCGTCTTGCTGAACCAGTCTGAACTTCTACTATGCCCAGTAGCCAGCTGCCCTCCATGAGGCGACCTTGACAAATAATGAGAAATTATTAGCTGCTTCCCAAACGCGATAACGACCTATAGCTCCGCCCCAGCTCGCTCTGCTCGCCCCAACGGCTCGCTTCGCTCGCGCTCCCAAGCTCGCCCAGTTCGCCCCACAAGTTCGCTTCGCTCACCGCGCCTCTAGCTCCGCCCCCGGCTCGCCTAGCTCGCTCCGCTCGCGCCAGCCGGACTCACTCCGCTCGTGCTCCCAAGCTTGCCCAGCTCGCCCTCCTACTTCGCTTCGCTCACCATCCCCTGGCACCGCCCCGGCTCGCACCGCTCGCTCCTACCCCATAGCTCGCTCCGCTCGCGCCACCCGGGCTCGCTCCGCTCGCGCTCCCAGCTCGCTCCGCTCGTCTTCCCTAACCTAACTGGCTCGCTCCGCTCGCTACAAACATGAAAAAGGAATTCGCATTTAACACCCTTACCTCGGTTGTACTTTCGTTTTCCGATTTTGGTTTCGTCTATTTCGACAACGCACCCCTCACCGCCAATTTTTCCATCCATTTCTACTTGGTGCTCCAGCCAGAACATAGTTGCTTCTCTAATGTCTCGGAGCCATGAGGCAATAGTAGCGATAGATGTGCCTTTATCACCGAACAGCTCATTTTTTATCATACTGTAAGCTGTTGTTCCTTGCGCAAATAGAAACGTTAAATGCAATATTTTTCTGACAGGTATAGACTTTGAAAAGAAGGAACCTTTAGTCACTGATTCGCACCAATCATGCTCAACTGTTTGGCATCTGAATCGAGGCTGTCCACTTTTTCTGAACTGCAGAGCACAAACTTTATCACAACCAGGATGACCGCACTGTCTATTAGATTTTATGAGATTTTTGAGCTGCAACCATTGCTAATAAGGTAATATAGATCTAGCGTATTAAATTTCCTCATTTTGATTGTTAATTTGGCCTTAAATTGCGAGAATTTCTTACATAGCACGAGCTATTGTTTGGTATTCGCATAAGTTGTTTAAATGTTTTTACATCGCGTCATATCGATTTTACAACATAACAATTTAGTTGCTGTGGTAGTTAGGACAGATACGAAAGTATTTCCAAATTCTGATGTCACGTTAATACGTTCGAAGTATCAAGTTTTACCGGTGTAAATCCTTTAATTGCAACCCCCATTTTCATTTCAACTAATTGCATGTCCTATTTTCACCATCGCACATCACCACGATCGTTTCGTTAAATTGAAACAAAACCTTTTCTTGTCTTGATGTGGACATGATTGTGATAAAGACCAACGAAGGGATTGCATGGCGGAATAACGCTCCGACAGTTTGAGAAAATATTGTATGTGCGCCAAAATAATACATTTTAGCATGTGTGTATCTGCACTGCATGGTAGAGAGAAGCGGAGAGTGTTCTGCATCTCTCCCTGTCTCTCTCTGTAGCTCTGAAGTAGACGCTGAAGCTGTGGTTGGCTACGAAATCATCTGTTCAACTATGCTGTGATGCAAAAACTATGTAGAAAACCAAAGCCAGAAAGTTTTGCCAGCATTTTGACAGCTCTTTTGTTTGCTCTTGATCATCCCAGGCGTAATACGTATAAGAATTTCATTAGTATATCATTTGGAATAGGATTGAGAACAGAGAGGAAAACTATTCAATCTAATTTATCTGAAAGTGAAAAGTGACAAGAAAATACTCCTTCTTCAAATACCTAAACTTTCCAGGTAAGTCTTTCAGCTTGAGTCAATACCTTAAAAATAATTTCGGATTTAGCTAATGTGTTCATAATTAATGCCGTAGTGTTGTGTTCACGCGTGGGGGTGTGAAACAACCATGAATTTGAACACGAATAAATCTTTTTGATGAACAGGCATTCTCGGATATGACTTTACTTCTGCAGCTAATTATGATTTGTAAGCCGGGTAGTAAACAGAATCAGAAGGAGCTTTTGTTGTATCTCAAGAGTAGATAGCTCGTATACACCGCTCGTGCAAAACGCATGTCTACTATGTATAAGAAACTGCTCGTGCAAAGTAATGTATTGAAAACTGCTAGTGCAAAATGTATGTTAGCAATGTATAAGGAACTGCTCGTGCAAAGTAATGTATAAGAAACTGCTCGAGCCTGTTAATGTATAAGAAACTGCTCGAGCCAGTTAATGTATAAGAGAGGATGACTGGTGTTGTGGCCGGAAGCTGATAAGACTTCTTGCGGTTACGTGATGGGGACATGTTAAAGTCTGAATGGAGGTTTTTGCAGCTTGGACGGTCACAACTACGCGTTAATTTCGATCACTGCGTGGGGATTATATGTTGTCTCCGGATGCTGACATGATAATTGTTCCTTGCTGCTACGGAGTACGCTGTAGCACTCTAGATAAATCTCTCCTAGAGATTTCTAGGACGTTCTTTCATCATTGAATGTTGTCTGTCACCGCTCTTGATAATTTTCCCATGCAATAACTAGGGTAATGGTCATTTCTGCATGATTCTGGAAAATGCCGGTCACTGCTCTTAATGCGTACTAATCTTTCCATTGTTCACACACGACAATGCTATTAAATGGGGAGACGGAGAGCGAGACTCTGGCGCCGGAAATGGTTCATTGCTTTGTCTCGGTAGACTTACATGCTGTTTTCATCTGTGACTTCTTCACCAGTCGGACTTTGCTTTTACTGATATTCTCCTTGCCACCAAAATTACGAAGTGACACATGAATCGAAATCGCAGTTAACGCTCTACAAACTGATTTCAACTAAAGTTAGCGAACTTGGCGGACAATACAGTGAAGTTAGCCAAAAGCGAACTTTTGTGTAAAAATTGACTGTTTTGTGGTGATTTCGGATTCCAGCACTGCAACGAGTGGTAAGTGAAACTAAAAAGCTGGAGATAATTGCGACGCTGTGTTTCCAGATAGTTTAAGGCCATCACACACCTTAGCGGTAATGGAGCACAGTGTGGGTCGGTTGTAGTGTAATGTAGTACAAAATATACCAAAACAAATTACTTGATCTCCTAATAATGGTGCGCATTTAAGTCTTGATAACTGGCCGTATATCGTGTTGGTGCCTAGAATCCTGCAAAGGTGCCTGGCCGACCGATTAACGTAGCTAAGAGTCTCAGGAAAGAGCAACTGCTGGCCCAAAACTGCTCATTGTAGGGGCTTTTAGCATGATCATTGACGTTTGTTACAAGTAGCACTGAAACACTTTGCCATTGGCAAATTCGGTCTGCACATGTCTGCTTTTCGTTTCAGTGGACAGTTCAGTCAAGAAAGATGGACGGTGTACAGGAGATGTGTTGCCTAATTACGATATCTCGACGATCGTACCCCTTGATACGACAACCGAGGAATTCGGGAAACGGTTGCTATGGCTCCGTTGCGGCTTCTCTGCACAGTCTAGACGTGTAATAACGCAGTCTGAAATGCACTACAACACAGAAAGTCCAATCGACTGCATCAGGGACCTAAAAAATTCATAAAATAGCTCAGGTAATTCAGAATTTCGACTAAAATTGGATATGTCGATAATTGCAGGTTATGAGGTATCATTCAAAAGCTGAATTCACATGCTGAATTCAAAAGTCAAAGTTGTATGCTTGTACGGTGACCCAGGTTGACCTGAGGGTCAAGAGGGTCACTCTAATGCCAGAGTAAGCTTTCAAATTTTTTACTGCGACAGTACTAGCCCATGACTTGTGTGTTGCGTATTTATTCGCAAATTTGATCTGAAATTTGGTATTATGAATAATTCCAGATGTGAGGTACCGTTTGAAAGCTGATGAGATGCTGAAGTCAAAGGTCATAGCTATCGGTTGCTACGATGACCCACGTTGACCTCAGGGTCAAGAGCCATAGTCTTATACCAGAGTAAGCGTACACATTTGCTACGGAGATAGTAATTACCCATGATTTAGTAATGAACAAGTGATTGAATCTGATTATTTCGGTTAGTTACAGAATTCAAGAGAGAGCAAAGACGAGCAATGACAATGACTTTTGAAAACTGAGCAAAAACTAATCAATGTATTCATGGAATTTTTTACAATTGTTTTTGCATACGATGCTACTAGTAGCATCACTACTAGAAGCACGTAATGCAAGCAACTATTTCTTATTCCAATAAATTGGATTTTCACTGAATCGGTTACAACAAATTATTACAGAATCATGAGCTTTTTAATTCAAATACGAGTTCAATATTATACTTGATGGTACCCGATGAGCTTTTACAATGAGTTTTAAAAATTTTTTACGCATGTAGTGCTACTAGTAGCATCGCTACCAGTAGCACTGTATGCATGTAACATTTTTGAATCCCAAGAAATTGGTCTAACAAACTCTTCATCGGGTACCACTGAAAGAGATTCTTTACGTTTTTCATAAGGTGCTTTAGGACATCGATATTGTAGATTAACAAGTACCGCGTCATGGTCACTGCAGAATTGGAATCCATCAAATAGTTGTATTCTAGAACCGACCTCTCTTCGTTTTTCGGGATTGAATTTTCGCAATTGAGATCCTGTGTTGCCAGGCGCTGTGTATCTGCTCGATACTAGAAACGAGCCGACTTTTGCCTAAAAATCTCCGGCTTTCCATTCTTTGCTCCTGATATATATCAAAGTAGTAAAATTAAACTGTCTAGCCCAAGTTGAAATAGCTTCCGAAGCTTGTAGGGCTCTGCATTCTGTGGAGTTAAATACTGGAGCTTTTGTGGTTGTGGTTTGAGTTGTTATAAGAGATATCGGCTCCGGAGTTGTAACCAGAGCAAGAGGTTGAACAGTAGCAGGCGATTTAGCCATGATTTGATAATTTCGTCCATTCCATGCAACTGTGCTTTGTCGACGTTCTTGAAAATAGTGGGTCGTATTATCTTGAACAGGTCTGCCTTTATCTTTGTTTATCCATGCCAGGAAATAGCAAATTCCATTAAAGTGAAATAGCTGTGGCGTGAATCCAGGCGGTGGGAATCGAAAAAAATTCTGCCCTTCTAGTGAATTAATTGAATTTTTACACCTTCTATGCAGCTATTCAATGAGCTAGAGGAATTTATTTTAAAAAAATGTCTTACTTGTATCAGGAAAGGCCCGTTCAAAGGCAGATCTGTGAGAACAGAATTGCAGTGCAGTCTGCCTTCAGGGAAAATTAAGCCCAACAATGTGCTCGGGGTCGCAGGAAATGGTATTTTCGTCGCGGTTTATGTACCGTTTCATTGCCACTGCATATTCTCTGTCCGTGAACTGTATTTCACAAATTCTTAAATATGTTTTGAACTGAGGAATGCACGTCGGTACAAGTATCATTCGCGGCTTGTTGAGCTAATGTATAGTAACGAGGATCAAAAAAGCTGGCACTTGCGTAAGAAAGCAGCACAGCAAGTGCAAAAGGTTTCGCAAACATGACCGCTGGAGTTGATAAGATGAAACCTAAGTTGCGAGTGGAGGAAACTTGCATTTTCCTCGTGATTATGTGCCATTCGTGAAACGCCTAGCAAGCGAGCACAGAACTCACTCTTAGTGAAACTCTCCTCTGTACGTGCAGATTCTCATCATGGATTCAGAAAATAATTTCACGTTAGAGCATCCTGACACTATCCATTCTGTCAGTGGTTTATACCAGACAAGGAGGAGCTCGAATTTCACATTATAGACGAGAACTTTGAGCTCTTATCAACACAGCCTTCAAACCTTTTTGTTCTTCAAAATCCCAGTACATGTCCTTACTGCGAACGTCTTATACCATGTGAACGTGCGTTGGAAGACCACATATTTGAAGAACATATTGATCAATGGTATATTGAACAGTGCGAATCCTATAGTTTGGAACAGCTATTTACACGGTTCGAAAACGTTCATAGATTCTATGAAATCAACCTGAAAGGCAAGGATGAACGTGACGTCCGAATGCTGTTTTTAAAGCTGACGGTCCGTAACCTCAAGTTTAACATTGCGTTGACTGTGGAATGTTTGAAATTAGCAAGTACTGAAACCTGTGAAGTGATTGAGGAGTCAGATACATTTCATTTCGCTTCAACCATGCAAACACTTTACAACTTTTTCTCTCTGAATGAGCATTTGAATGAAGTGATAAACGAACTTTAGAACGAGATTGACCTTTCATACTAAGGGAAGTGGATGGTGCATTAAAGAGATTACATGCTTCAGACTGAACACGTTTGAGTACACACCCCTGCGTGGAAGTAGTTACATGATAACTCCTCCAGAACTGTTGCAAAAGCAAGCTGTAATTAACATTAAAAATGATGAGGACAATGATTGCTTTCTGTGGAGCGTGTGTGCTGGTTTAACAAATGAGTACATGCATTCTCGTAGTCATGTTTGTGATACTCGTTGTACATGTTTGTGTCAGCATTCCATTCTTAATTAGCTGGCCGCATTCCTACCCACATTCCTTTTCCTTCCTCTGCTCACTACCAAAGCACATAAAAACTCAACACTTACCGAGCACAAATAGCGCAATCGCCCATCCCTCGAATTGTGTCCCTGCTGCACCAACAGGGACGGGGGAAGAAGGGACGGCCGGCTCCTGGCTCCGTACTACGTTTTCGGCTGAAACGTAGGTGCAGAGCCCGACCTCCTCAAAATACTTCACGACCAGGCCCGTGAAGTCCACGACCTGGTCCACGCACTCCGAGCCACCCCCGAAGATGAGCCCGTAGACTCGCCCAGAGCTCACGCATTCCACACAGTCAGATATCTGTAATAAAATAAAACCACATGATTACATAATGAATATCGCGTGCTTTCAACCACAGACACAAACACACATAATACATATCACAAAACACCTCCCTCAAAACACCCACCTCCCACAAAACACCTCCCTCAAACACCTCCCCACAAAACACTCACCTTTACACAATTTTCCAGGAACTGGACAAAAATTGCACCACACAGTAAAGCTGATAGGGATCTGGAATGAAAAAAGATGAAACGATTAGACAGGGCTTACATAAAACAGATGAACACAGCACAGACACAGGAAATGCACGTGGGGAAAAATAGCTGACTCACCGATTGTCGTCCGTTGCACTGACAGTTGAGATTCAGAATGATAAGCCACAGCGATGATTGACAGGAACCCTTGTGCTCCCACCCCTCCTCCCTTTTTGCGCACGGACCCTTGCATTCCGTTTCCTTCTTTCGTCCCTT
>VRMD01001465.1:0-16901 GCA_009872375.1 Sminthurides bifidus
AATCGACAACACTACTGCATCAGACAGTCTTGTACCGGAAGCGAAATTGATGATGTTTCTGGTCGGTCAAACGATGATAACGTATTGCGATTATTTTTTCCTGTGAAAAGTACTATGCATAGCTGCAAGTGCCAGTATTTTCATCAAAAATGCAGTCACCTTCCTGTCATTTTCTAAGAAAACTTTTCATGCAAATACCTGTTGACAATATTTGCACATTGAATTGTTACTACATGTATCTTAATAGCAAAAAAATTTCAGCGTATCAACCTAGAACTGCTTACGATACATTATGCATAAAAGTTTGCAGATTCTTATGCACTTGAGCTTGTGTGACAGAGACGGCGATGCAGGTTGGGAATAAAGCCATGAGTGTTATTTATTTCTCACTCCGTTAGGTTTATAACACGTGCTTCGTAGTGATTGTTAGTCACTTGTTGTGCGCACCTCAGCGAAGCTAAGCGTGCAAAAATTGCTGCTAAAGAAGAACAAAATGATTCGCGAATAATAAACTATGTTTATCACTAATGCTGCGCTCAAGCCTAATAAAATGGGTTGTTTGCATTGGAATCAAAATTAAGGGAGGTAAATTCTCTTCCGAAATAAAGTAACTGGAGGCAAAGATTTAGGCAAAGATTTCGGATGCATGAATCGAAAGCTTTGAAGGTTGGGGCAAACTAAATCCTTTAAGACACCAGTTCGGACAGCAACCTTTTGCCGACCGCGAACTTAACTGTCGAAACATATTCGCCATACTATTTAACTGTCCGAACTTGGTGAAAGTTAGGGCTAGACTAAGTTATAAGCTGAAAAAATATTCTAACAGAAGTGTCAGCAAAATTCGTACACAAAAAAGTCCTCACTGTGGCACTCTTAAGGATAAATCTCGTAAGTTGGTTCTCGGCCTGAGTGTTGCAGGTTTAGGAAACTGCGAAAAGGTGGTGTTGCAGTCGATCAGTTTGTGCTAAAAGTATGCAAGAGCGCAAAACGTTGCTCATCATATCAGAGAACAAGTAAGATTTACTTAACCACTCGGGGAAACGCCTTATGTTGGTTTGAATTTTCATTGCGAAGTCTGTGATTGATTTGGTTTCCACCAAATGCTTGAATTTAACTGCCTTCTTTAAAACTTGTAATGGCGCAATATGCTGCTAAAGCCCGGTCCGAATCGACCGTATGTTGATCTGAATATTTAGGAACGCGTTGCCTGTGATCACGATTTAAAGGGCACGCCCTATGATGGACAATTATGGGTTAATGCATTGTTGGGTGCAAAATGTGTTATTTGCGACCTATGATACTGCTTTTGCCACAACATGCAGAAACGAATCCCGCCACACACTTGGCCATATAAGGAGCGTACTCATCTTGAGATTACGTCATGGAACGTGGTGTTATTTCTCATGACTGAAGCGAACCAGAGGAGGTTGATTTTAGTGCAGAATCTTGAGTGAAGCTTTTTTTAATTGATAAAGCGGCATTGCACTGCTGACCCTGCTTTGATTAAAACTTTAGGCTTAAATTAATCCTAAGCTAGGACGAAGGGTACATAAGTAGAAAGGTTTTTGGAGACTTGGCGCTACAAACACGCTCACTGTAATTAAAGCTTGAAATGCAATAAGATAAATCAGCTCAGCTAGTGAGGAAGGTTTATTTTAAGCGAGTTGACCGTGGTAGAGACAATTAATAGTCATTCCATAAATGATGTTCCTAATCGCACTCCAGGACTTGGTGTTTCTAATCCAATCTGCAATAGAATTGCATCATGAGGTTAGGGATGCGTCAAACTTTTGCAAGCTTGTACTGTGGGCTTACAACTCGTGGACTTGCTCCCTGATGATCCATTAAAAGTCTCTAATTTTTGTAAAAACAAGATGACTTAATATCGACACCACCAAAACCTATTGGAGCAAGATTTTCAGACAGCATAATTTCATTCTTACGATTTCCACCATGACACCCATGTTTGGTTATCATTGACCTTTGGTTAGTCGCCGATCTTGCAGTGATGTAATCTGCTCTGCATCTGTTTAAAGTTTTGTGCATAACTACACTAGTATTATGCTTCACAATACGGCCACATAGGATCGAGACACGCTCGTGAGTGAGCAGAAAAGTTTGTTCCTGTAGTAAAGCGTATTTACCCTAGCACTTGTCAAGGAAATGTGACCTTGAGCTATCTTTGGGCTAGCTTTACAAGTGTACTACTGGTGTCCACGTCTACACGACAAACTAGATGCATTTCAGAGTCCATGTATGTAAGGAAAAGAAATGATAGCTTCATTTACACACATTGCGCACATAAGGTAATTTTAGCTGCGAAAAACTCAAATTCGTTATAATCGCCTAAGGGAGGAAAATCATTTTGAGGAGCTCTTCACCACAATTCCA
The DNA here is from genome assembly GCA_009872375.1 of Sminthurides bifidus. Classification (NCBI taxonomy): domain Eukaryota; kingdom Metazoa; phylum Arthropoda; class Collembola; order Symphypleona; family Sminthurididae; genus Sminthurides; species Sminthurides bifidus. The sequence goes on from VRMD01001465.1 coordinate 2,392, forward strand.
GGATTTTCTACATTTGCACTGTTCACAAAGTTGTGGGTTGCCCATCACATCTACGAACAGGTGACAAAAGCTCAGGGAAATTAATGGAGACAGTAGTGTACGAATTCATGCAATGCGAAAGAGCATTTGGAGGTCTTGTAGAAGTTCAGCCTTGTACGTATATGCATACGCAATTATCACGCTCATTATGTATCCTGCAGGAAAATTCTGCGGTAGAACTCAAAAGCGTTGGGAATGCAAAACAAAGTTTGCAAGGACATTTGGTGCAGTGTAGACATTTTGCGACTAGATTTAGATGCTAGAGCTGTCAGAGTTTACACAAAAGAGCAGTTGAGTAATCTGTAGTGCAGTGATCACAAGTCATGTTTTCCGACTACTTCCATGAAATGGAGGTGTGACTTGCTGCTCGCTTGGTCAAAACCGTAGGACGCATAAAAATTTCACACAGCGATTAATTAATGCGGAGGTGGTACTAGTAAATTTATTCTCTGTTGTTGAAATGCTCACAGGTTTAAACGCAAAGTGTATGTGTAGATGGAATTTTCGGTAGTTGCGAAAAATCGTGCCAGCACCAGGACCGACTCATTCATGTGCCAATTAATTTCTCGTGTGATACAGTCGGAGTTTTTCTCTCGAAATTATCTTTCTTCTGTTTCTCTTCATGCGCTGGTGGTACAAGTAATGGCCGTGGTGCCGAAGAATTTCGCAGCTAATGACAATGAATAGTTTTGGAACCACCCATGCAGAGCAAATTTTTATAATATTTTAGTATATGAGCAAGTGCCGTATTAGTTCATCAACAAAAATCTTGTGCAGCCTTTAGTCACTGTTTCTCCCGGGACCTAAGAATTAAAAACATGACCACGTTTCATTCGAAAACTGTTCCGAAAGCAATGTCAACGGAAAACGGAGTGTCTTCTCGTAGTCCTTCTAGGAATCGCTACAGAGACGAGGAGTTTCAAGATACTTTATGTAAGCAATTAATGTAGCTATGGGCCTCTTTTGAAGTTTCAATCAAAATCTCACTCTTGTCATTTGGCTGCAAATGTGAGTGGCTGAACGCCCTGCAAAGGTTTGTTGCAACGTAACTGGTCCAGGATTGAGGTTCCATGCTCATGAAGTAGCAATAGTGGGCTCCATAGAGTCTCAAGAAAGTTCAACCCGAAGAATCAACCCGACTTCTCAATTTCATACTATCGTTTGAGTGGCACTTTTATGCAGTCAACGTGGCAGCGGTTAAATGCGGAGGCTGTGTCTGATAGCCCTAAATCCGTTTTAGCCTAACTCGATATGATGTGTAGGCGGATGAGATGAAATCAGCGTTCGAGTCACAGTGCAGTGCACAATCTGATTTCTGGGAAATAACGCACTTCTTATCTACGGCTAGAAAATAAGCCGTAAAGCAGAAAGGGTTACCTTGTAAGGCAGGGTGAATAATATCCGACCGATTCGCTACAAATGTTTGCCTATTCGCACTACGGCTTTTGGCGAACTCTCTCCTTTTTTTTAATGCTGTGAGAGAGCTAATAATTATCAAACTTTGTGTGTGGGATAGTTTTCGTCTAAAATAATTGCGTGGCCTTGTGGTCTGCTTCATGTTTTGCTATGAACCAATTTAGTGTCTGCAAAGACACTTGAAGTATTCGCATGATCGAAGGAAGAATGCAGTCTCATAAAACTTGTTATGATTGTCACACTGCAGCAGTGCAAACTCCGAAGGTTTGGTGAGGGTGGTGAGCTGACAAGTGCACGTCTAATTATGGCGAATCCTTGGCTCTCCATAGTGCTGACTTACGAGTCCTGCAAATCTTGAATGGGATTGAAGGTCGATCGATCGACATTTGAGGAAAGCCCAAGGAAGACACTACATAAAAGGAAGTCGATGTTCCTTTAATCTTGGTTTGTACCGCTTGGGAGGGACTAGTTTTTGTAGCTTGTACAGACCAAGCAAATAATGAACGCAGAGGTTTGTTTGTTTCACTTTTATAGTCATTCCAATTGCGGTCATCGATCATTTGCATCAATTCTTCCTCCACGCCTAAGAACATTGATGAGGCTGTTATGTTATCTTTGTCGATCATGCAATCTTCGGTGGTAGATTATTTGCGTGCTGAACTGAATTTTGTGAGCTCACTGGCTCAAAAGTTTAATTAGCCGTCATTATCAAGTCTCTTTTTTCGGATTAGCAAAGGTGTTACTGTAAATTCTGAATGGGATTAAGCAATCGAGGGGCAATGAGTCGTAGGTGCTGTGACAAAAAAATGTGTAGGTATGACCGTCGGAACATTTTTGGTCTTGTCTGATGGTCGTGATTCGGATACTTGTTCTGTTTGCCTGCTTGAATGTTTATGTATTTACGAGGTTTAACAAGTCACAAGGATGAGGCAGTGGTAGCAGAATTACATTTATGGGGTGTGTTGTGGGCAGATGTATGTTGGCAAGGTACAGAGGAAAACCGTTTGCACGTGGTTCGTTTCGCATACGAAGTCCTGAACAAAGGTGATGCGTTTCATTACCTCGACTTCATCATGAATTCATTTCCATCTATTCAAGTGAATCAGGATTAGTTCCACGTAGGACATTCATCAGTCAAGTACGTGTATCGAAAGTTTCTTCGGAGACGGAGTTTGACGTCCAACATTATGCAAGTCGCAGCATTGTGGAGGTGTCAATAGTGTCCATCGGCGGTGTCTACTGATTGTCAAAATAACCTGCCTTAAAGGAGTAAAGTTAATTGAAAATCACATGAAAAGTATCGCAAAAGTGGTAAACGGACGATCAAATCTTAAGCGCACATGAATGCATGAAGACAGAAAGCGCATAGTGTATGAACGGCACAGTGAATAAAATATTGGTTTTTAAAAATATCGGTGGATTCTGTTCATTAATTCTACTTGGCATATTGTCAAGTTTAAGAGTACTAGTGGCTTAGACTAGCAAGATCTTTGGCTTACTTTCTTTCCCTGAAGACGCAATCTTACTCTTCCCTCGTGCAGTTTGGTTTACATGACCGCATATTCCTCCCACGCTGGAAGCCTCACACTATTTCCGACACCCGATCTTCACCAAGTGCATTGGATTAATCCTGAGTTGTGCCCTTTTCCTGTACTACTCTTGCAGTTTTACGAGATCCTAGTTTTATACACTACGTCTATATTGTCGGGATCTCAAGTGAATTATATCACCCAGGGGAGTTATTACACATCAAGCCTGTGTTCGCCTTAGAGCCAACTTCGTCTGTCATCAAGAGTATATCTCTAGCATCAAGATATATCATAAATTAAATCTTTTGATCGTGCATTCATTGTTTTCTGTGTGGAGTCGGGTACTTGTGATTCGTTCTCCTCGAGATCTTAAAACGCCGACTTGGATTGTCAAACTTGCTTTTCTTCGAGCGGTCGGGGCTAGCTTTCATCATCAAATATGCCGTCTGCAGGTATCTAATGCCATTGTTGCAAAATTTGTTCAAATAATAACAAGAGAATATATTCTGGAAAGGATTAAGGCCTAGGTGTCTTTTGATCGTGTAGCACATTCCGTATACCATCATTGAACTTTGAATGTGAGGGTGGAGCATCTATAGTAACTGTAATGGAAACTGAATGATAATAACAAGGATGCTTCACGGTGAAGCAGCACTCAGAGGTTGCGTCACATCATTTTTCAACATGCGTTGCTCATCTGCTACTTTACGTATTTAATAGTCGACGTTAATCAAGTTGAAACGAAACACGGATTTAAAAGAACATTTTCTTGATTCGTTTTAGATGCGTTATTGGCCGATCTTCAGACAACTGTGGCATCTCCGCAAACGAGTCTAAATCGGATTGGTGGATATGGGACACAACCGTACGGCCCCAACGGTGTCTCCCCGTTGGCAAAACAGCACGAAACCTTCGACTACAACGTAGAAAAAACAGTAAGTAGCCTGAATCTGCCAATTTGCTATAGTTTTCTGCACACGGATGCTCTGCAATAGTAATTCTATTTTGGTGGAAACTTTAACAGAAGTCAGGATGTAGATATAAGCTTCACTTACTATTCTCCTCATGAAAGCTTTTCGATTCTTCGAGTCCAGTGCCATTAGCTTGTTAAAAGTACCGGATCATGTGTTCTTTATTAACTCGGGGGAGAAAAATAGGACAGAGATGATTTCTGAAGATGCTTCTTGCTCTAGTTAGATGGAGGTATTGACAACGGTGGTAAAACGGCATTAATTAGATTAAGTACTAGTTTTTTTACAGCTGACAGTACTTATTTGTTGCCGATTCTGATTTCTGTTTCATTAACTGCGAAATGTCATGCAGTGAATGGATTGTTCCTTATGTACTATAATTCCACCCTACTTCTATCCACATGAGCTAGAATTGTTAAAGTTCTCGCGATGGTTTCTAAAGTTTTCCGAATAAATCTGCATTTTTTAGCGTTGCTCATCGCACGTTCTATGAGAAAATTCTATCATAATCAATCAATCAGAAAGTTTTCGTCTTTCAGCAATAGTAATGGGTGACTTGCTATCAGAGAATTTTAAGAAACAGTTGATGCAATAAGGAGCATAATATTATCTTCACCACCGTATTATGCTTTATATGTGTTAATTGGTAAATGGAGGAACTTTAATCGCAAATGCCGTTGCTGCGAAGAAATAGAGTACTGAATATGATTGCGTTGTTACTTGTTACACTTGGAATAAGTAGAGTGGTTCATGTTTCGGTTCTGTTCTATTTTTACCACAACTCGGAGTAAGCTGTTGATAGATGAAGCAGTAAATGAAGCTTGTAAGCGGAGATCTTGGAGCAACAGGTGGAACGATGCCTTTGAAAGACCGTGGTAGTATTAATTTGCTATTAATTTTATCAAACTTCCTTGACGTTTGTTTACAGAGTTTGGGACCTGGTAAGGATGCCACACGGGAGACGACGACAACTAAAACGTCCTATCGGTCAAACAGTCCCTTAATTAGGAATCCAGAAAACATCAGTGAGCTCGATAGCCTCCTTCAAGACCTTAGTTCAAGTTCCAAGGTAAACCATGGTTACCGGGGTTACCAGAGAGGACATTCGCCAAGTACTGGAACTGGTGAGATTCACGTTATCATCTTCCAATCCTTGCTATGGAGACGAGCATAAGGAGCTGCGGCTATCTGTGTTACTTCTGAAATGCTGTGATAAATTCAACACTATATTATATGTCGGTCACTGCCAATGCCAACAACCAGCATACCACATTACAGCCAGCTCAAAGCCTAATCATAAGAGCTATTTCCGGATGGCTCCACAAGTAAAAGCTTGAATTTCATGATCATGCCGAACTCGTAAAATGTTGTTACCACATCGCTGAATGGGCGATTGAGTAGTCATAGAACAGATAGAAAGGAGCCGGAAAAACTTAAAATTAGCAAGTTGTCTTATATTGGCAGCATTGAATCGGAAGCTGCTCAAAGGTTAGGCCCCAGATAGTAGAAACATTTTTCAGAAATGAAGGCTTGATACGTTCGTCATTTATTATTTTTGGCGCTTCTGTCACCACCTTAGTATAGTTTCAAAAGCAGGTAGTAGAAAACTTGAACTCAAGTATCATTTTGACTATTCAGTATTTTTTTCTGAACCTTTCAATGATTCTGATTGGACAAGCATGAAAATAAATGTTCGATATCAAGCTTAAAGCAAATGTAACCGGGCCGAGCTAGCTAAATGGATTATGGTCGAGAAACCAATTCGAACTAATTCGGTACACTAAACACTGCTGCAGTGAAAATTAATGATTCGTTTTACAAGGCCTGTAACTTAATATAAAAGCTCCAACTGGTTCTCCGATGCCAAAGAGCTGTTTGCAGTCACATTTATTTGCAAGAGGGCCTAAATATAAAATGAAAAACTTGGACGGATAATTCCTGAAGTTAACTTTGGAACAGAAAATGTGGTGTTATATTTACACGTCCACATTTTTGCCAATGCCAGATGATGCCAGCTAGCTTCTCCATGACAAATAATCTCGGTTCAATCGTTTTCTCCTGAAATCCATTGTTTTTCTAAAATAAAAACTCTGGCACTGAAAATTCCTGATGCCAAGTAAAAAATCTGAAGCACACATTCATGAATCGACTTTGTGGCAAAATTAGTTCATGCCTTTTAGTAGATTGACACATCGATTGCGTACAGCTGGCCAATTTTTTATGCTGAGTGCGTGCGTAGTAGAAAAAAGCCTTAGTATAGAGGCTTTGCAGGAGTATCGAAGCTAATTTAATATTTTTCTTCCAGAACTTGTTTTTAATGGGAACCGTCCCGATTCTCGTACTTCTATTGGCAGCCACGAGAGACAACCAGTGGATTCACTTTTGGATGACCTTACAAATGCGTAAGTAGTTACTCAACTGTCGTTTTACTTTCCTCAAGTACAAAGCAAGCATGCCTAATGAAGCAAACCGCTACCCGTGCCCTCGAAGGTGAAGTGTTAAAACGTAACGGTTAGAGTGGAAACGTTAAACCAAGAGTTTTCAAAACTTTGCATTGCAAGGAGAACTTGTATGTACAGTTTTAAAGTTAAAGAGCAGAAAAAAATTTGGCAGTCGAGTTGCGCTTCTGCATTGCGAAAACTCGTCAGAAATTTGTTTCCCACACCATAGAGGAACAGTAAAAGAAATTAAAGCGAGTGACAGGTTTTACAGCACCCGTGCCAGTGCACATTATAACATGTTGGAATGGGTTGGTGAATATTTTTCAAGCACATATAATTATAATCCTGCACAATTAAGGGGTGTAGGAAGTGCGTATCACTTGGTTGTGATCATGCTTACATAGAGAAGCCAAATGTTTTGTTTCTAGCAAAAAGAAGAACTCTAATTTGTATGTGTATTAAATTACGGTGTTACTCATGATTGACAGGGACGACATTGATGGAAAAACACGGATTACTGTGGAACGCAAAATCCAGAAGACTTATCTAGGCCCCTCCGCTTCTCCTGCAACAAGAGAATTGGACGACTTGATGGCGTCTTTAAGTGAAACCAGGGTAAGAATTGACTTTGACAATCGGATATACCAGCTTTGGTAGTTAAGTACATACGTAGAATTTCTGTGTGACAGGTCAGATGTAGGTATCACGCTATTGAATTTGTTTTCTTAACTGAAGTTGACTGTGAGACGATCTGCGTAAACCAGACCAGAGAATCTTTTTACAAGATTGATGCAGTAGACTGCTGTTTCTTGTACAGTGTGAAGAATTAGTAAAGTTGTAGGAAAACAATTCTGTGAAGTGTGTACGCAGGCGGTAATGGTTCATTCAACGAGTGAAACAAGTAAAGAAACTTGAGTGGGAGAATTTGGGTGGATATATTGTCGTACATTTCCTCGCAGGGATTGTAGCTGTTGGGATTGTGAATTTCAACAAAGAGCACTCAGATTGAAATCGTTGTTAACGGATTAGGCATGAGCAAAAGTTACTTGTTTCATATTTTGCGTGTATAGAAGTTGTAACATTGTCAGAATACATAATAGTCGTACAAAGGTTTGTACTATGGTGAAGGGTGTTTCCGACACGTAGGCGCAAATAAGATTCCATGTGCGCTTCTGCAAACCCGAGTTCGATGAGACGTTCAATTGCAAATAAGGCATAACTTGCATGCGTACGTGATGTTTCTTGTGTGGGCACGTTTAGTATTTCGATGTGATACATTTTCTGCTTGTAGGTGTGTAAGAACTAGCTGAGGAAACGTTAGGAACGTGTAAGATCAGACAACCCCTGCGATTGATTCGCGTACACGTGAAATTTGAAAGCTTCCGGGTAAAATTCAGAATTAGGCCACATGCGTAAATATTTGATGCCAAAGTAGCTCTTTACGAAGTTACTGTTTAAGTACTTTGATTATTAGAGAAATGTCGAAGAAACTAACTCTGACTTCACGACTATTTACTTATTTAAAACAAATATACTCCGAAAGGTGGGAGCTTTGAATTGCGAGGTTTGATTGGTCCAGTGATATGGCCAGAGAAAGTGGTGAAAGGCATTGCAAATGTGCATAGTCAGGTTATCTAAGTATTAAGATGGAGCAGCAGATGTGACTTTTTGCATTTTTGCGATTCGTTTCTACTGATGAGAGCAATCTGTCTCAGAAGGAGGAAATGTGAGGAAATGAGGACGTCATCTTAGATGCGTTAATCAAAGCTGATGTCGCGTGTGAGCTACCGTCAGCCTCTGAAATTCGAATAGGAAGTTGAAAAGCTTAGTATAGTTAAAGCGTTGTAAAAAATTGTTGGAGTGAAGTTGCATGCTCATGGTTGGATGGAAATTAGGATAAGTGCGACATGATCTAATTTATTTTGTTGCCACTAACTGGTTCCATGGCGAAACTGTGAGAGCATTGGAATAGAAAGTGGAAGCCGGTGTTGTGCAGAATCCCTAATAAGACTGCATTAGGATAGCCTTCTGTTCAAATAGGTTAGTAAGAAACCAGTAGGAAGGAGTTGCCGAAAAGTAAGTCATTGAAGATATTGCTTCGGTGATACCCGAACCGGGGCTTTATAGCTTAGGAGAAGACGTCGGGGCGGTTTGGCAAGCTCCAAATGGGGGTAAAGTCTGCGAACGAATGCAAACTTGGGATGGCTGTGGTGAATATGTAGTGATAATGGTAAACGGATGAGAGGTGTTGCGATCGGAATCTAGTTACTTGGTAATGCAACTTGCTTATGAAATTGTTAAGAAGATTGAAGAGTGGATTGGATAGAGGTTAGCGAAAGAGAAAGATTTTTCAGTCTGTATTTTTTCCAAGCTGTGTGGGCAGATAGTAGCATGGACCGAACCGTATTTTAAGAAACGAAGTGGAGTGCGTCTCACTTTGATTTCCGTCTGCAAACAGACACTACCCAATCACCGATTTCTGTCCTGTAGAACTAATTTGGTTTACTCGAGCAAGCAGCACCACTTTACATCTCAGTGTCTGTTTGTAGTTGGAGAAGCGCTCCGAATACGAGAAACTTCTGCTGAGCGCTCGACCAAACAGTACGGGTCAATTTCTGCTACAGCGTACTAATTTTCCCTGATCGATTGACAGCTATCGCTTAACTGAACCAAAAAATTTTGAGGGACTAGTTTTTGAGCTCGCTTTACTCAACTAATTGTTTGTGTAAATTAGCCATCCTTAGGCTCTCGCGGCAAATAGTTATCGTGAAACAGACATTTTGGGCACAAACCTTGTGTCCGTCAGTTATAGCAGTATATCGCGAAAACTGACATCTTTCTTGCAGCAGTTGACGGCTGGTGCTGCTGCAATCACCACCTTTTGTTGCAGGGGTGGCTTCATTGTTTGGTCTTACCTGTCTTTAATTTGTAGTTACTTTAGGAACGATAAATTAACTGAAGCATTAAAACCGAGCGTTATTAAACATAGGTGTAAGTAATAATGAATTGTTATCCAGTTGCAATAACTAACATGATTGATTTGTTTGTACGTGTGACCAGATAAAGGAAAGAGAAGAAAGCAGTTGCTTAGTGCAACAGCCAAGAAAAGCACAGCAGTTGGATTCTATGCTTGGAAACCTCCAAGCAAGCATGGATAAACAAGGCGTTAGTGCCACACAAAAGGGTGTTTGTGCCGCGTGCCACAAACCAATAGTTGGACAGGTAAAACATTGTGCGGGACGTGAAGGGCTTCTGGGGCAAGTAAATTTAGCTCTGGATGAAGCTAATTGACATTGTGGTTCAGAAAATTTAACCATATTTATTACTTGGTTCTTTTACAGGTTGTCACTGCCTTAGGTAAGACATGGCATCCAGAGCACTTCACCTGTGCTCATTGCCGTCAAGAGCTTGGTTCCAAAAACTTCTACGAACGAGAAGGCCAGCCTTATTGCGAAGATGACTACCATAAACTTTATTCTCCAAGATGTGCTTACTGCAATGGGCCAATTCTGGATGTGCGTATTTTTGATATTAGTTATAAGTTATTTGAAATGGAATTACTGCAATATTTACCGATTATTCGTGTTTGACACAGAAATGTGTGACTGCCTTGGATACCAATTGGCATCCGGAACACTTTTTCTGTGCCCANTATTCGTGTTTGACACAGAAATGTGTGACTGCCTTGGATACCAATTGGCATCCGGAACACTTTTTCTGTGCCCATTGTGGCAAACAATTTGGACAGGAAGGGTTCCATGAGAAGGACGGCAAACCTTATTGTCGGACTGACTATCTGGCTTTGTTTGCGCCAAAATGCGGAGGATGTGCCAAGCCTATCACGGACAATTACATTACTGCGCTGAATGCCCAGTGGCATCCTGAATGTTTTGTCTGCCGAGTAAGTGACGTTTTTTTATCAAAGTAGTCATTTTTGTTTTATGGCTATAATGTGGAGGAATCGTAAAGGTACTGGCGAAATCAAAACAGTAAAACTTTCAAAACTGGGTGAGAAATTGGCTAATACTCAGTACTTTGAAAGGATTGCAAAGGCAATTTTGCCGGAACCTCTTTCTATACGGTGGAGGGCAAGCCTGTGTGTCCCAAGTGTCTAGGACTCGATGATGATGATGATGAGGGGGAAGACGAAGAAGAAGATTGAACTACTCTAGTTTCTCTCTTCTGATCCATTTGTATTCTGCTTACAATGTGTCTCAGTTTACTCTTGTCACAATTGCGATCTTAGCTTTCAATCTCTCTCTGCCGCAGCTATTTGTTCTGCACATATTTTCAGTTAAAACTGAAAATTTTAATGTGTCATTATATTGTTATCTCCTTCTACAATGCTTCCTGCAGCAAATTATTTTGGTTCATTGAACGTTGAAAAGTAACATCTAAAAGCAGAACAGAAAGCTGAAGGTAAAGGACATCTAATTATCTGACTTAAAACCATGCCCTGGCACTGCTAATATCTTTTCCTGGCTGCTTAAATGCCCTTTGCGGAGAAGTGAAGTTCCCTTTGATGGCTGCTCCGATTATTGATGATCAGATGATGATGATGACTTCGTTTAATGATGATCGCCTGTCTCCAAAACGTGATGATGCAGTTGATGACAGTTTTATTGCCTTCAGTTTATCATTTGAAACATTTGCATCTACATTTTCCTATCACAGCATCAAAAACGGGCATTGAAAGTATTTGCATCAAGTATTGTTTTCACTTAGTTTATCCTGCGAGAAGCTTAATTGTCATAATTAATCGTAATTAAGGCTGAGGCAATCTAAGTCAGACGGACAGCAAAGTGTATTGTTGATAGCATATAAAAATAATAAAGGCTCCATGAGCCCAAAAAAACTATAAAAAATAAAATAAAATAAAATTGAAACCAGCCTGGACGGAAAGGCTTCTACACTTTCACTTTCTTTGCTGACGTTTTAGCTAAAGGAAGTGAAAGGATGCGTAAGCATCCAGTAGAGAAAAGCCAGTGCCCCTCTTGCTCCTGGAGGATGAGTTAATGACCTCAATATTTTTAAGTAGTAATATCAAAAGTAGTCACAGTACGGAACATGTTCACTCTACCTTGCTGTCTGTCTGTCTTCGAGCGTATAAAAGGCGGAAGGGCCTAGTAGCATCTTTTATGATCGGGACTGGGTCAAGGGATTAAAAATTAACGAAGGACACTAACTGTTGTACAATACCTAGGAGAAAGATTGTGTGCATTTTGTTAAGATGAAATTTTCGAAGGTATTATCCCTATTTGCGTGTTATGCACCTACGTTTCCCGCGTCGTCACAGATGGTAGCAGTTAAAAAAATTGCGGTGATGCACAGTCAGCCAACGATGTTTGTAGATTCCAACCATTTTCTCGTTTTCTGTAACTGGATTGTGATTTGCAGGATTGCCGTCAGCCATTCCAAGGTGGTTCTTTCTTTGACCATGAAGGACAACCTTACTGTGAAACCCATTACCATGCCAAGCGTGGAACACTGTGTGCCGGATGTCACAAGCCAATATCTGGTATAGACTTCTGGATTCGTTTTCTGCAGTTTATTTTTGCAGTGAATTGCTCCTATATCAGCTTGTAATCTCAACTATTTGTATTTCCAGGACGATGTATTACAGCGATGTTTCGGAAGTTTCATCCGGAACACTTTGTGTGCTCCTTCTGCTTGAAGCAGCTAAACAAAGGAACGTTCAAAGAACAAAATGACAAACCGTACTGTCACGGTTGCTTTGAAAAATTGTTCGGTTAAGTATCATTAATCTTAGTTAGGGACTTCCATATTCCTGTTATTGCGGCAAACGTTAGATTGTGCTCTGTTACTTTGCGAGAACTCTACTATTGTGTTTGTATCATTGTTGCACGAAGACGAGACGATGCATTGGCACCAGCAATCTATAGTTTTGATCCGAAACGGTGTCCCTTTAATATCATGTCAGTACGCCGTGTTTTGAAGTTCAAAACCTGTCAGATTAACTATCAAAAATGCTAGTTAGGTAGGATATACAAGTGTATTTTACTTATAACGAAATCGCAACTCTTTTAATCGTGCGGACAAACGTAAGTGGATTTTTTTCTGGTGCAATATGCATTCATAGTTTGAATCAGTCATGAAATGAACTTCTAGAAGTACAAAGTAGTACTTCAACGCAAATATGTAGGCTTCATTTTTTTAAACGTTTGCTGTTCCTAATCACAAGTGCAACTAATGCAAGTATAATCGAATGAAACCTTTGTTTGTTGCAGGACAAAGTGTACTCTAGTTCTTAGTCTTTATGGTCATAGTCACTTTATCTTCAGATCCCAGACAAAACTGAGAAAGTGGCCTTTAAAGTATGAATGAGCACGAGAAGCTCTCATATGTATAATTCAGTTAGGGATGTGTATTCAAAATGGTAAATCAGTTAACGCCTGAAGTGAATATGCTTACCTATGTCAGGTAAAACGAATCGTTATCTTCCAACAACCCGTCTTAACAAATGTGAGTTTGTCTGACTGACTTGAGTAATACATGTATTTGGTATGCCCTCACTCGTTGAGTTAGACCAACGAATTGCTATGTGAAGCGTAAAATTGAACTTAAGAACATTTCTTGTGTAACGAGTATTAGGATAATCCACGCGGCAGGATTTCTTTATAGTAATAGGTATCATGTGCAGATTTCGTGCAAGCAACATTGCGGGAGCTAATTATTAGCACTCTACTCCCTTACTAACTGGTGAATATTTCAGGAGAATTTTTTTAAAACTCACAATTTAAAAGAGGATAATGTAGCATTAATATAACGGTGAAGCCGCTGAATTGATCCATCATTGGAAACTAGTATATTTGATTATATGTTTCTTTGGAACCACTTTTAGGCGATACTATTAGAGTAAGCGTTTTACCCAATGGATGCACGATGATGAATGAGTCAAATTTTTAGTAGAATATGTTTTAAGTATGAAACATACATGGATGCTACTTCGTGGAATAAAAAGGTTAATCTACACGTTGTCATCTTCGAAATATGTTTGAATCCCTGCGCAAAACAGTAGTTAGATTACATTGAACCGAATCGCATTTTAAGAAATTAAGAGGAGTACGTCTCAGTTTGATTTCAGCTTGCAGACATACACGTACACTACCCCATCACCGATTATTTCTGTCAGAGCGCCCGAGCAAATCGTACGGGTCAACCTGTAGTGCTACAGTGTATTTTCCCTGATCGGTCGCCAGCTGTTGCATAACTGAACCAACAATTTTGTGTCAACAATTTCTTGAGTTCGCTTGCAAATGCAATTCCTGAAACACTTCATCTTATTTAAAACGTCTTTTTGCATTAAAATTTTTAATGCAGTATTTTATGCCATCGTCGAAAGTGTGCTCATTGCGCCCTCTAGCAATGACTGTTCTTCCATTTTTCCAATCGATCTGCACCTGGTCCAAAGATGCGTTATAATTTATGGAAGCTACTTTAGTATACTTGTAACATATAAGGTAACGGAGGCTGTTATACGAATACATACCGTCGATATCATTTCGCTGACGGGGAGAGTAGAGATGAGATCAACTGCGGTGCATGCGCATACCAAGCTTTTTTATATGGTATAGCCCAGCCAGGTTCACATAAAGACTCGACTGAAATTGCACGGCAGTGATAAGCGGGAGGTCGTCCCCATCTAAATTATGCAGGAGGAAGATAAACATTTAAATTAATTTATTATTAGCCGTGTTATTGTTGTTTGGGTTTCAACTGTACAAAAGGTATGGCATTTTTTGCATATTTGCTGTAGCAGGTTGTTAGAACTAATTAATTATTTGTATACATGCAGTATGTGTGTTGTTCCTTCAGTATTTATTAAATTAAGTATGTCATAGTGTTCCGGACGAATTGCGAATGGCTACGATCAGCTGTTTTTTCACATGGTTTTTAATTAGTCACCTATGATTTAAAGAGAAATTTGGAAGTTTTTTCGAACTTTTAGATACCATCAAGAGCAGGGCCACTGCTCCTAAAGTCCTGATTTAATACGAATGAAGAAAATTTAACCTGAGACGAAAACTGAGATGCCAAGAAGACGCAGCGAGTGTAACTCTTCGGATGAAGAGGAAGATGGTGGAACGGCCAGA
>VRMD01001466.1:0-16890 GCA_009872375.1 Sminthurides bifidus
CTACTTTGTCGCCCATAATAATGCGCGCATAATTTCCGCCACAATAAATACATCCGTTTCGGTAGCTTGATCTCTCAGCTACGGCTATGAGAATTCAAATTAAAGTGTGTACATGTACATTACTATGATCAATTTGTGCTTTGCAGCAGTTTTGGTACTGTCGGTTATCATTTCGACATGAAGTAACTCAAATCTATTGGAGTTACAATTGATACCATTCACTCGATCGTTGTGAAAAGAGAAAAGCCGTAAATCTCATTGATGTCGAGTACGAATGACCACGAGGTAAAGATTTCAGCATGATATCGACAACTTAACCCGTAAAAGACATGCACATCCTTTTGATTCTTTTGAACAAGTGCGTTTCACTTCACGGTGGAAATTCCAGGAAATAATAGCATCTATTAAGGGAGAACTATACAATAGGATGCTGAAGATGGGAGGAATTCGAGCACGCGGTTGAGAACACTAGAGACATGTGTTGGTACTCGGAAGGAATATTCTGGAGCAAATGGATGAAATATCTTTAGTGAGCGGCATTGAAAGCGTGTCAAAGTAGAAAATCCTTTGGCAGATGGACCTTCCGCGAACGCTTTCTACGGGGAAACGAGGATGAAAAGATTGGATTTTCTCCGGTGCGACGCTGGATTTGCGTCATCGTTTCATGATTCTTTTCGGGGGAGAGCTTACTTGCATACGGATACTACGCCGCAACTACAGGGCCGCCCATCAACTTAACATAGGTAAGACATAGAGCCAAGTCTTGTGACTTCATTCAACTCCCCTCCTCCAGCCCAGACGGGAGAGAAAGAGGCTGTGTACAGCAGAAGGTGAGTGAAAGTTGTACCACGTTATTAAAGCTTTATCTTTTAATTAAAGCAGGTGTGGAGTCCATCCCGTCGTGACAATGATGGGACTAAACATGCTTCACGAAATTCACCCACGTGATGCAAAAACAAAGCTCAGCAGTTTACTTGATCTGTGTGCACCGGAACCTGATGCAGAGAGGCTAAAACTTTTCTTTCTCATGCATCAAATGGTGGAAGATGAATGCGACACTTCAGTTTCGGATCTTCCACTTTCGTGCATAAGCTTACTTGACATGCATGAGCGGGTGATAGCGTGGCAGCAGGAACCCTATAGCGCAGCTGAGACAAGGGAGGTAGCAATAATGTACTCGGAAATGCCGAACTGATGCCACAAGCTCGGCAAAAGGTCGGTTGGACGTGGACATGCGTAGAATTGGCAAATGGGCCGAGCGAATGCAGAAATGGCTAAATATATCTTGCTTCCTTTCCTCGCAATAGACAAAGTTTCAGCGAGCATATACCGTTATGCGCAGCACAGGGAGCAAAGACACTCTACTGTATTAGTGCACTTGTACCCTTGATGTGGCGGTTAGCGGAGTTTTTGGCGAACTCACAGCTCACCGTCCCTACTACTATATGCTTCATCGGATGTTTGGCATGAAGGCGGAAGGCTAGGATGTTAGCGAAGGAGTGTGTAGAAGGGAGCTAGCGAATTAGTAAAGGTTACTGGTATAACAACAACTACTAGAGTACATATCTAGTTCAGTAGAAACCGTGTTAGTAGAGTGAGTAGAGTGGGGGCATATTCTTCTTATTCTTTTCTCAAGTCATATCGTAATCCACTCCTCATGTAGGGGAGACGTTAGCTCCACCAACAAGTCCAAGACAGAAGAATGAGAAACAAACTGGAAACTCATTCAGTTCTCTTTTGCTCTACAGTACAGTACATGATTGTTGTCGTGCGTGCAAGAAACGTTTCAAAGCACTCCAACTTGCCTATCTAATACTGCATCTGTTAGTAACTGTGTTTGCATTCGTCACTCAAAAATTTTCAAGTGAACAATTCGTGCAATACATGGACCAGCTTTTAGAAGGGGTGATCAACGGTCAACCATTGTAAAATAGTAGTCTGTTAACCCAAGTTAAAAAATTACTTGTGCAGTCCCTCCCGTTGAACAAGCCTTGATGTTAAGTTTATGTTTACAAAATTCAAATTGTTGAAGCGAAAGAGCCAAATCGAAAGGTTTTATTGCTGTTGTTATCCATTAAATCAGGGGTAAAAATTACAAATAGACTGTATCATTAGGGAGGTAACGTCATTAGAAGTGTATTCAATATCCCTTGTGTTTAGTCTTATCGTCCTTGTCGAGGCTTATTTAGACGTCGTGGTGTAAATAAGAAAAATTCTAACCAGTTGAGCACGCACGAGGTTCATCTGTTTAGGTCATTGGTATTACTACATAGACGGGGTGGTAGGAGAAAGTCATCACCGCTCAACGACGTCTTGCATACGCTTACATGTGGTAGCTAGTGTGTGGAATTTCTTGTTCCTTACACAATTCGTGATTCAGTAACAAAACATACATATATATGTAGATTCCTTAGCTCAGCGCATTTATGTAACGCATCTCTTCAGACTGCAAAATTTCGTAGATGTTTTTCTATAGGAAACATTTTTAACAACTGGCGATAGAAACTTTGTAAATTATCTACCAGTAGTCATCCGTCTCGCAACCTTTTATCGCGACGGAGTGAAATACAAAGAAAGTTCCGCTATAGACTGAATATTTCGCTCAAAACAACAGTCAAAAGTTTGTAGAAACCTACACGTTGTACTATAGTGACGACTATTGTTGTAGACTTGGGTGATTGCAATCTTGTTAATAATTCTTGTTATTATTAATGAAATTTAGGAGTTGTGAACACACTGTTGTGATAGAGTAAATATTGATTGCGTATTGATTTGTTTTGGAAAAGTCCGGGGAGCAGGCGGTGAGTGGAATACAAGGTTGTGTATGCACATACTAGTACACATACAGGACACTGCACGGAAGATTTCCTTCCAACCTCGCTCAACGTAGGAGAAGAGAAAGTAGCAGCAGCAGCAGCAGAAGGAACAAAGCCGTTCCATAACCCAGAGAAAGTTAGTTCACAAGAGTCATATATGTAGACTGAGGCAGAAGAACGACGGCAGTGCATGGCTGGAGGCGCAAGGCTCCAGAATCAATATTTCCTTCTTCTTGTGATTTTTCAAACGAAAATACGACTTTCACCGCGCTAAAAAAAATAGGTGCTAAACTGCTCTTGCTGCTGGGCTGCAAGTCGGCCCACACCGTGTAAATACTGCTCTCACTTACCCTACCTGTAATTATGTTGACTCTTTGTTGTTGGACTTGCTACGCTCGTGCAACTAGATTATAACGAGAGGAGACACAAACCGTGAATGGAAACATTTAGTGACGTATCTGTTCATGCAAGAATGAATTCAAGTCTACTTACACCGTTACTAGTTTGATAAACTACGTTGTGACGTGATCAAGTACCAGCAAACTATACAGGTGCTTCAAAACGGATTTTAGTGCAAAATTCCCATTTCTTTCTCCCTGGAACCAACACAGTACGTATCTACGTACGTCAAAAAACATTGAACTGAAACAAGTGACTAAAGGAACTGAAGATTGAAAGAGTGGTAACAAATTATGAATTCAGACGACGGGAAAATGACTGGCGAAGCACTGCAGGACAAAAACGTTCACCTCAGTGTCCGGCTACCCGGCTACGGGGACGGAGTGCGAAGTGGCGTGGAATTTGATGAAGATGCTACCGGCGTTAATAATGGTGTTCACCTAATGAGAGAAATACCCTCGGACGCCTCCTTCCAAACCAGTGGGGGAGGTGGACCTGAAAACGGAGACGCAAGTGATAATGCTGGATGGGCTAATAAACGACAATTCTTACTTAGTGTCGTCGGCTACTCAGTGGGACTGGGTAACATCTGGAGGTTTCCCTACCTGTGTCAGAAAAACGGTTAGTTTTCGCCTTTCTCCATGTCTATAAAAGTCTCTCACCTTTTCTTTCATGAGCACTTGCCATTGCTACCTCCTGCCAGTAGCAGTAACCCCGTGGCATTCCACCGACTTCTTGGCGTAGCAATGAGGTAGGATGCAAAAACGAAAATACAAGAACGCAGCACAGAATGCAATGCACACGCTAACTCTTAAATGTCAAACGGTCTGGAGTTGTTTAGATACGAGCAGTGAAAGCATCCAGGCAAACAATAAACAGTTTCACGGAGCCGATGGAATGTAGACTAGTGTAACATGCAAAATTATTTAGCATACAGCCAGCTCAGACCCCGGATTACGACTTGTACGGGAGGTCTGGAGGAGTCACATCTTGCACCCGCTTTTGTTGCCATCAAGAGAACAGGCTTAGCAGTCCAGACAGGTCTCAGAATAACGTCGCTTTCAAAACTGCGTCTTAATTCAACGATTCTTTCCTTGTAGTCCAACCTCTAAAAAAGTTTCATTGAACAGTAAACTCTGCAGCAGTCCTAAGCACTAGAGTTCTGATACTGGTACCGAGGTTATGCGTCGATAGCAATAATAAAGTCCAATAGGTTAGACTAGACAACTGTGGCTAGGTATGCTATTTCGCGTATATAATTATCTCAAATGTAAGATTATTTTTATCATCATGTAATTGTCAACCACACTGCATCTTGTGGTGACGTACGTGAAATTACATGCAATTCATTCATCTATAGGTTACGTAACAGCTGTAAGAGTCATTTTGTGAGTATGAAGCACCGATGATGACACCATTTGGCCACCGCGTTGCAGGAAACTGGCAAAATGCAGTCTATAATTCTGGACAGGTGCGTAGTATAAGAGTGAGGACGTACTCAAATGCACATGACTCCGCAATTGCTCAGTGTCCAGAATCCCTGTTACCTAAGAAATAAGAGCTTGGTGGAATGCGTTACGTTACGTTTTATCAACATACCAAGGGTTTCCCATTAGGGAGGATTTTTTCTCACCCATTTAGCAGCTTAGCTAATCAGAAACTCATCGACTGTTCTACGCTTAGACAGCAGTTTTGATAGGGAGAATAGCACAAGCTTTGCAAAAAAACCTGCAGCACTCAACTCAATAAAACTTTTGCACACTTAACAAAAGTTTTGCATACAGACGCACTTATGATTCCCTTGTTTATGTATGCTAAAATCTATTAAGGGAAAGTACTTACTGTTTCTGACTTTTTTCTTTCCAGGTGGAGGTGAGTGGATCTTTCTTTGTACCACAGTTGCGTGGATGGCTGGCTTTTGAGTATGCTGTAGCTGTGACTGGATTATGTAGCGGACTCTCGGTCCACACGGTACTCTCGGTTGGTAACGCTTTCCAGTTCTGTACGATTACTGCTACATATGTTTACGTTCACAAAGAGTTCTTTGACAAATAATGAAATCGGCTCCAGATTGTCGCGACACTCATAATACCTTATTCTAATTAACAAACTATTATAAGCTCCATCGAACGATGAGGTGACAAAGGGCATGGACGGAAGCTTTTCACACCGGATGGTAGTTAACTTTGGAATGCCAAGATTTGAGATTGCTGGGATGCCAAATTCCGCAACCTTTCCGTTTTGCCTACGTCCGTAGAATTTCTAGTTCCACTGTAGACGAGCATCGTGGTGAGTGCAGATTGAGATCGATTAGTTGACGGACAGCTCCTCGTGTCTTCGTACAGCAACTGTGGAGGAAAAAGTCTGCAAAAAGTCAACGTTCAACTGTTTAAATAATCAGCGGAATTCCGACACCAGGCGAGGCTCACGGAACTCGCCATGTAGTAATGTAGTTTGACTCTCCACTCTGCTGACGAATGGAGAATGTTGCCACAGTTGTAACATTGAAAATTATTCATTCACCTATATAATACAGATGAGCTGGTAGTGAGAGCGAGAGAGAAAGACCAGAGGAGAAAGAAAGGCCGAAACGCGATTCAGATTCCACTCAACCTCTCATGTATGTATGCACGAGTAAAAATTCTGAGTTAAAGGCAGTTGCACGCTTTCACTCATGAAAAATTACGAGCTTTTCGTTTCGTCCTCTGAAGACGAAACCTTTTTCCTTTTGATTACGTTTACACAATGTGATTGACATGAGCAAGGACGAGGCGGGTTGAGCTGCGACGCCTTAGGACTGCTCCGCTTTCTAGGCTCCTTTCCTCGTAAACGAGATGCATAAAAATCCTACACGCGAAGTAAAAGCTCCTGTCTCTCTTAATGTACATGTACAAGTAAAAACACAGACTGGATGCACACAACCCCTTCAACCTCGCAGACAGCTTGCCGATTTGTCTCCTGATTTTGGCAAATTTATCAAAAACCTTTCTCAAACTGCCCACCGCTCACTCACACTTACAACTCACTACAAGTCCGTGTTAACCGTTCCTGCGAAAAATTTTCAACGTAATACGAGGAAAAGCAAGTGTGTAAAAGCACAAGCACCTAGCGTGCAAAAGCTAAATAGCGATCTTATAACCTTTGATGGTGCTTATGTGAGCTGAAGCTGCAATGGGAACGGGTACATGTGTGTACGGAGACTGAGGGGCTATTTAGAGCTGGCGATAAAAAGTAATGCGACCGGCAAATGAAGCCTGTAACAAGGTCATGAATACAATAAGCACATGGACATAACATTGCTGGAGTTTATGCTCAGAGAATACACATTTTTCATAGCATTTGGAGCTTGATATAAAATAGCTGCAACACGCAAAGAAAACTTGCACCAACAGCTGCCATCTCCGCGTAAGCAGTACTTGCCACTTGTAACTATATCGTAGTCAGGAAGGTCACAGTATTGAGGGAGGAGGAAAGTTACATACAGGGAAGCATCCTATGACAGCAAGTATGCAAAAATGGTTCCGTAAAAGTCTCTGAGAACCATTTTTATCCATTAAGAAAATCTTTTCCTTGTAATTGGCGACGGCNAGGAGGAAAGTTACATACAGGGAAGCATCCTATGACAGCAAGTATGCAAAAATGGTTCCGTAAAAGTCTCTGAGAACCATTTTTATCCATTAAGAAAATCTTTTCCTTGTAATTGGCGACGGCTCAGTACATGTAAACAGCCTGTAAGGATCTCCGATTGAAAGTCATTCAATTAATCGTGAATCAGTCAGGTTAACAGCATTATCATTGGCAGTAGATTCAGGCATGATTTCAATAGTCGCTACCTTCAAAGTGACAACCTAAGTTGAGCTAGTACTAAGAAATGCCATTAATGACGTAAAAGTTTCTCTGTACATGCCGAAGTATGGATCGCATCTTTTACTGGGTTGATGAAAAAATTATTATAGATATGAATTACTCTACACGAAGAGAGCTTGAAGAAAGTTCCGAACGACAGATGACCTTCATCAAGAATTTGCTAGTCACAAGAGCGGATAAAAATCTCTTCGTGGCTCGCTCGAAATCTCTTGGTCATATACCTGCAGATCTCACATAGCTTCGCCCAAAAACTGCCTTTACTTGAATGTTCTCAGCATCTAGTTGCTGGTTCAGCTGAAGCAGCACGGTGGAGGTCTCAGGGGTAGCGTACATAGATATGTTTGGCATGATTATCCTGTTCAGAGGCCGATAGAAACTTAACGCAATAAGTCACCGTGTTCCGGCAGCGATAGAGATCATCTACGAGGGCAGTTCTCCAGCATGAGCTCCTCGTTGTGAAATGGCTCGTCAGCTATTTCACAATGAAGTACCGTGACCATGAATCTCCGTCGTTGAGAGGAAGTGAAAAGAAAGCATGATGACTTCCTAAAAGAGGTGCAGCATTTTAAGAACTTACTGGCTCGAACAGTATCCATAGCAATTTGCCAATCAAAAGGCTAACACAATGGTGTAATAAAGTTGTAAGATAACTTGCCTCAAACAAGCGTTTCTTCGTCATGTCAAGGCACTGTACCGTCATGTCATGGAAGTCAGTGATCCAGATTGTAAAACTTTATGATGTGTACAAGCTAATGAACTTGTTCAAAGTAATGGCAGACGACAAAAATCTTCATTATCGTTCTTAGATCACAAAACACGTTTGAGGAGTAACCTTCAGCGAAAATAATAATGAGGCAGCTCTTTTGCTCCCTTTAAATTGCTGCACACAGAAGAGGCTACAAATTTCATTATTTCCAGAGCTTATCGTGAATTTGTGAAACAGCCGTACAAGATCCTAATACATAAACATTATAAATTATGTACCTATTGGTTTTGCACTTTCGATTCCTACTTTTATTCAATCCCATAAAAAAGGGAAACGGCACATTTGGCTCGGAGGAGATTTTTTCAAGTGCTTCAGTTCTAGGTTTTTTGAGCTGGCGAGGGAAAAGCAGAAAGTTTTTGTATGACATAGATTCAGGGAAAGCTGTTCCAGGTGAAAATAGTCGAGAATATAAGCACTCGAGAAACGAGATGTTTGTGAAGCAGGTTAAAATATAAATTCCAGTGTTTGCAAAAAAGGGGCTTAGTGTAACATTGAAAAAACTGTGGGCATTCGACAGGCAGATTTCTTGAGAGATGGAGAAAACTGAGGCAAAAGTGCGATACGGCTCGTCTGGAATGTTTGCATTGCTCCCTTTATAGAATTACTTGAGCCGAAGGCTTATGCTTGTATGTATTCAGTTTTAATACGTGTTGAAAATGGTTTCACAAATCGGCTACAAATATGAAAAGATCGGCTTTGCCCTTTGCTCTTTTCGAATGCTGAAAAATTTCGTTTCAGGCTTGAAATACAAGGAGCTTATGGCCAAAAAGCCATGTTCCCATAAAAAACCTCTAGGCATTGTGGGCATGGTAAAGCGAAAAACTGTGAAAAGGGTTACAAAAGTGGGTTGCACAAACATTCATCAACTGCCATCATTATATAGGTAAGGAAGAGGGAAAGGTTCGTGCTCATGGTTTATTTGATAAAGTCCGGAGTGGTGAAAGGATGGAGGAAGATTAGAAAGAAACGGAAGGGCTACAGGCAGATGAATTGGATTTAAGTAAACAAGTTGTGTTTGTCGGAACTGGATACTGATGTGATTCGATCGGTTGAAAATGAGTTGATCATGATGACAGCCTCGGAAAAACGGTTTCAAGAGGAATAATGAGTTTACTCTACTGGGGTGAAAGTGCGGTTTCCATATTCCCAATGCTTCGCACAACCCGCAAGCTCGGCATTCTAAAAACATGCTTTCCCCACGTTTACATAAGAGTTCGATGAGAACTCACTCAACGCCATGCATCCCCTGTCAGATGCTTCCCTGGGCACAAGTTATACCTCGCTTACATGTAAAAGCTGTAAAAGTTTATGAATAAATTTCCCAGCCATTGTCAGTACCCACTTCTTTTTTAAACATGAGCGACCAATCTCAGCCTCATTACAGCAAAAATATTGACGTAATTCAATGCAAAACTAAAGTGGCGGAAAATTCTTACTGACTTTTGACGACAGCAGAGCTGCGGGTGGAATGATGCGGTGATAACTAATGAAAATCCCTAGAAACGGTTTTATAATAATGATTATTTTTCCCTAATGTGGGTCGAGCACATTCTACTGCATACGATCACTGAGCTGACCGGTTGGGGTTAAAATAAATCAGCTGCCGTTTGGTCCGACTATCGGTCTGGGAAGAAATTGTGCTGAAATAGCATCAAGCGACCAAACATTAACGAAAAGAAATAATAATATTCGGTCTACCAACAATTTCAAATGCAGGACTTTGCGCAAAAGTCAATATCAAACTGCGTGGTATGATGTTTTATTCCATCACTTGCTCCAATTTGACAAGCCTTCACCTATGAACGTGTTTCCGAAGAGCAATGCATATTGGCTCAACTTCAACTTTCATGAAGTTATTGTAGCTGTTGTAATCCTGGCGGAGATTCGCCACAGACTTCATGTGAAGGTTAATTGTTCTCCTCGGATGTCCGTAGTCCGTATTACCTTAATCTGTAGCTAGCATATGCATACAGCTTAAAAATTATAAGGAACTTCCAAATAATTAGAGGGACGGCACCAGTAATTTAGGCTGATGAGGGCGAGATCATGTTCTGTGGGCTGGAGGAAGCGAAACTTGGATGCTTTAATGCATATAATCATCACCACTACCAGGAAGGTGAGCTTGGTTACCACATGGTGTACCGCACCGTGTACATACTGTTCTGTCCCTCATAGCCCCTTTTGTGCATGTTCGCGAGTAATTACTTGTTTAAGAGGAAAAAAATGCGAAACTAAGCTGGTGGATCACCATGTAAAGGGGTAGGTGCCTAATAGTTTTGATTGATTGACATGGGGCAAGTAAGACTTGATGATAGACTGGTTACTGGGAAGGATTAATCCAGTTGTGCAAGCTCCATACGCGAAAAGTTATTACGTCGAGCCAAGTTTTTGCAGAGCAAGAATTTCCAGCCACTCGCTGGAATTTGCCAATTTTCACAGAAAGGCTGATAATGCAGACGGACTGATTTGAATTGACAATTACGAACAGGTCGCTGTCTTGTGCCGTCGGTGTCCTTGCCAGTTATGCAACTGATTAGCCGACCAGAGGAAGGGTAGCGCTCTCACAACCAGTTTTTTTCACCCTCTCTCGCAGTTTTTGTTCGGGGTTGTTGGCGGTGCGCAAATTCCTTCTCTGCCGTATGTCGCCAGTCTGGTGAGGTTATGACGGGTGGTGGAATTCTCTTGCTTCCTTCATTGGCTGGGAACAAAGTTAGTTTAAATTTCGCCAACACGTGTGCGAAATCTTCATTTCATGTCCGGAGGAGAGAGACAGGTTGAGAAAATGATCTAATTGAATACAACATGTGCTTCTTTTGACTCTGCACTTTCCTGCTGTGTAAACTTTGCCCACAAAGAATTGCAGTCACCCTCAGACTGAGCCTTCACGAGTTACTCGCTATTAGTGCGATGAGCCAAAATCATACTTGGCATGTTGCAGAAACATACTCAGTTTGTGATGATGCCAAAAGAAGGAACGAACGAGAAAGAATTCCTTCCAACCGTCGTATTTAACCATGTCGCGGTATGAGAGTCAGCATTTTAAAGTACAGGAGATTCAAAGTCATGACGAAAATGTAAGATTTCATCCGTATCTCGCATATCCGTGAGAGTTACCGTTGCCCGAAAAATTGCCAGTTCCAACTAGTATATCTCTGAATCATAGCATGTGCTAAACATGAGGAGGCGGATAGGTGTGGGGGACAGAAGGAAGAGTAGCTCGGAACCGCAAGGGAAGGTGGCACGTGAGACATTGCAATGCACCGATGCAATTTTTAGTCACGTTGTCAACTTCATCTTTTATCGGATGAGCGATAAAATTCCACCCAGCTTTTCCTACTAAAATTAAAAACTACGTTTTAGCGTGGGTAGATCAAAGCCAACTCAATTCCTTCCTGTTGAGATTTAAAAATTTCAAATTTCACTTCATCTTCCTGAGGCGTGTATGCTGTAATTTTAATTACCCAACCTTTGGGTTCATGAGCTTAAGAAAGCGTTATTTCCTGCCCTCATGCATCAAGTAGCTTACAGAAGGTACAAAAATGCGGCACTGACCTTGTAATAGCCTTTCTTTACTGACACTGAATGGCTCGCAGACTTGTTTGAGGAGCTTCAGACAACTTCTCGACATGTCATTGCTGCATCCTGACCACCAATCAGCTTAGCGCAAATCCTGCAAAACTTCCTTCGCAATAATGTTTGCAAATGGCTTCAGCTTTTCTACCAATTGAATACATTTCAAAAAGCTCTGGGACCTCATGCTCATGCATTAACAAATAGAATGATTCAAATAAGTTTTTTAAAAATTCAATCTTTCATTGGTTTCTAGGGGCATTCCTAATCCCTTTTCTGATAATGATCGTGCTGGAAGGAGCACCACTACTGCTAATTGAGCTGGGTATTGGTCAAAGACTACGACAAGGAAGTATGCGGACTTGGAATATGATTCACCCCGCACTCGGCGGCATCGGTATCGCAAGCACAATTGTTGCCTTCCTTGTGGGACTGTATTATAACGTCGTCATCACATGGTGTTTCTTTTTCCTCTTTAATTCTTTCCGGGTAAGTGCTTATTCACAGTCTTGTCCTCCACTTCTTGCCATTCATTGTAATGAACTGGAATTTTCTTCCATTCTGATTACAGCTCAACCTTCCATGGGGCACCTGCCCTCTCGTTGATCCAAACAACAGTTCCTCGCCAATTGTGGAAGAGTGTGCGAAATCATCTGCAACTGCTTATTTTTGGTACAGAGAAGCTTTAGATGTGTCGAGTACGATCGAAAACACGGGTGGGATAAAATGGTGGATGCTTCTTTGCCTCCTACTCGCATGGGTTGTCGTCTACTTCATTATCATGAGGGGCATTCAGTCATCTGGAAACGTAAGTACCATCGTATGATCTCTTGCATCGTACCGTGCTTGAGAAAAGCTGCATTTTTATTCCACGAAATAAAGATGACAACTCAAACGTTTGGAACGCAATCGTATTTAAATGCTATGACAAATGCATTATTTTGAATCCGTGATTGGTGAGATGCCAGCTCCTTTGAATGTGAGAATGATGGAATGGTGGAAGGGAGACCCTTCAACCACGTCAGTCCTCGTTCAAATGTATTCATTGCTCGGAATAATGTTTATTAAAACAGCACATTCATTCATAATGCACCGTTTGTATTTTCAGGTGGTGTACTTCACTGCGCTTTTCCCTTATGCGGTGCTCACAATATTTTTCTTCCGGGGCGTGACGCTAGAGGGCGCATGGGCTGGAGTTTCCCACATGTATAAACCCAAGGTAACACTTACTTTCCCCACGTGCTTTCTCCTTGCCGTACCGCGCCGCAATATGAGGAGGAAAATTTTTGACATGATTATTTGAATACAGACATGAGAACTAAAGAAACCCACTTGAACTTTGTTACTTTACTTTTTGCAGATGGACATGCTCTTTCACGCGTCAACGTGGCTGGACGCGGCTACTCAAGATTTTCTACTCTTTCGGTCTTGCGTTCGGATCGCTCATCGCTTTTGGTTCGTACAATAAGACTCGAAATAACTGCGTGCAAGACGTATGCTTCATTACTTTTACCAATGCAATAACTGCAATGTACGCATCCGTGGTCATTTTCTCCGTGCTGGGATTCAAAGCCACAGCTATCCACCAGAATTGCATCAAGGAGTGAGTTGCGATAAAATCTCTTATAGCCAAATTAAAACAATGCAATCATAGAAATACAAACTAAACTGATACTTTTCTTTGCAGGAACAAGGAGCTGATGACCAAATTTAATGCGACAGCCTACCCATCCCCATACAACATTAGTGACGAGAGCTACAAAGCGTTCATGGATAATGTGAATTTCACAATTAATCCCGAATTCCAAACTTGCAATCTGGAAGACGAATTGAGTAACGCTGCAGAAGGAACTGGATTAGCTTTCGTTGTTTTCACGCAAGCTATCGTCCAATTGCCCTTCCCTCCCTTTTGGTCCATTATCTTCTTCCTCATGCTGCTCGCTCTTGGAATTGGCTCCCAAATCGGAACCATGGAGGGAGTTGTGAGCACAGTCTTCGGATCTGCATACTTCAAACACATAAGAAAAGAAATACTGACGGGTGAGAAAGGGACACAAATCACCTGAAAAATTACCTTGTTAAGAGTGGGCTGTGACGCCCACACTAGAAGAATTGTATGAGAGCTAACAATTGATTTGTTCTGTACAACTGTTCAGGTGTTATCTGCGGAATCTCGTTCCTGACCGGACTGATTTTCGTGACTGGTGCTGGTGAATATTGGGTCGGAGTATTTGATGGCTTTGCGAGCACTACTGGTCTAGTCGTTATAGCTTTATTAGAAATAGTTAGTGTGATGTATATTTACGGTCATGTAAGGTGAGTAAAGTTCTCCAGGATTTGGCCATTTATTCCTTAAAATTCAAGGAAGGAAATGTTACTTACACTCTCTCTTTTGTTACCCTTTAGATTTTCTCAAGATATAGAGTACATGACGGGATACTATCCCGGTTTGTACTGGCAACTGTGTTGGAGGTACATTGGGCCTTCATTACTAGTGGTGCTCCTGGCTGGTTCCGTGTATGAAAAATTCAAGAAGAGTCCAATGTACTCTGCTTGGCAGCCAGAGTTGGTAAGTCCCCGACAGTTTATGGCGCTTCTTCTCACCTCATAATCAAGTTACAAACTAAGGAAATATCTGTATAAACGCTGAACATTCACTATATAGGGAAAAGCGGAGGAGCTGCAATACCCTCAGTGGGTCATGATAATTGCGCTAGCTCTGGTCATCACTAGCGTTGCTCCTATTATTATCGTGGCCATAATGAACGCTTTCAATAATCCTGGGACCCAGTGGGCGACCTCGAAGTGCTTCAACGACGATGCGAAGAATCGACACGGCGGCTTCAACCAGACCCATGATGGAGGATTATGAGGTGCGGTTCGGCAGCGACAGGAGGCCGTGGATTGCTCGACTCATGAATCGATTTAGTAATGATCATTAGATATGTGTAAAGACACATTTTATGAAACAATGTAAGAAATTAAAATATATTTTAAAAACAAATTAGTAGTTGTCTAAGGGATGGAACTGCAGTACCACGATATACATTAGAGTATATAAATATATATATATGTATACATATACATATATAAAGCGTCTAGGTAAATTAGAGGACCGTAGTCAAGGGCTGAATCATCTCAAAGCCACAAACAACCAGATTATTATAAAACTATATTAAACTTGTTCGTGGTTAAATACACTTATTAACAACTCCAGAGTTAGTTCACGAGATACTCGCTCCCAAGGACAGAGCAGGATTTATGTACTGAGGGCCTGGATACAATGCAACAACCTACGACCAAAACGTTGAGAGCGACGCGCTGATTGAGGGCGCCACCTCTCCTTACATAATGTATACCGCCGGTAAGCTTCCACTAACACTAGAACGTTTGCACACTCTTGAAAAGTCACTTATCACTTTTATAGTAACCGAATTCATTCTCTCATTCGATTATAAACAAAATGACAGGATGAAGATTAAAAGAACCACCAGAGAGTGAAAGGTTTGGACGAAGAGGGAGCATTATAGAGACACGGTAGTGCGATTTACTATAAGTTTTACATGGTATGTAATATGATGACACTATTGAATAATATGAGATTCCATTTTTAGTGCTATGTACAATAATAGATAGTACCGTTCCGCTTTGCAGTCGGCCAATAATGTCGGAACATGCAAGGCGGTAATTAGATATGAATGAAACCACTTTCTACAAGTGATGTTCCACACTGTAGACTTAAGTTAGTTAGGAAGGAAACTATTTTCTGTCATGACTCGAGAGAAGCGGAGACGGTATCATGTAGTCTAAACGTTGTGAGCATCCTCTTGTTTAATTTTCAATTATATTAAACTCGCTCGCTCATTAAGGTAGGAGAGGCGAACATGCCGTGCCATACACTCCTTTTCAAAATGGGCTTATCCTGGATTTTGTTCTACCATTGTTCACCCTGATGTTTCGGAAACACTAACATTTTCAAAGATGGAACTGACACTTGATCGCCAGGTCGATATTGGGGCGATGATATCCAACATCGACCTGGCAATCTATTGTTTGTTTTACATTCAAGAATCTCAGTCCGTACGCTCCGTTGTGTTCCCAAAACACTAGGGTTACAGCACTGTTACATCAAATTGAAAAATATTCTCCAATTCGATTATCCGTAATGTAAAGTATAGTAGTAACGTTTGCAACAGTACAGCGTGTAGCCAATTGTCCACAACCTGTTTTCACCGCCATAGAGTAAAATGTACTCCTGACTGCCCACAAGGAACATTTATGGACGAAATAAAAGAAATTAGTGCGTGAAAATTTGTACATTTCTATTGTTTCTGGCTCAATCCGTGATTGCGGTCACCCACTTGAAGTCTGCCAACAAGCCTTCCTTTCAAAACAGGTCAGAATTCCAGAATAAAGAATCCAAATTTTTACATCTCTCCGCGAAGTAAAAACTTTTCAAGTGAACTGACGCTGCTTTGCCGTTGCCTTGAGTCAACGTCAGGGTTGTCTGTGGCTTTCCATGATTTTATATCTAGCTTGAGGGATTGTGCTAGGCTTGATACAGGTGAGACAAAACATCATACTTCTAACTCTTGCTTGTCCAGCACAGCTTCTGTGTTCTTCATAACATAGGCTCGCGGTTTGGATTGGACAAAAAAACATTTGAGCACGCTCTCTTGCTCCGTGTCTTTACTGGTGAGATAATACTTTGAGCTTTTGGAGTGTTCTTGGACGATAGAGATAAGCTTAGCTTACAGAGACTTGCAGCAAAGCAAATCTCACGAAACTTTAAAATCCACAGCTGATTTACACGTCTACGAACATGCATTGCTGCGCAAAATTGAATCAAATACAAGAAAAATTTAACAATCGCTTCAATCGACAATTTTAGCTATGGCATGTCACGGAATTCTGAAACGCTGGTTCGGTTTCACGATAGAAAAATGGGTGAAAGTTTTAGCTTATGTTGTGCTCAACATTACAACTTATTTGTTTCGCCGAACTGTCAAACTATTTTCTGCTCTGCTTATCAGCGACTCTGTGCGATGGGATTCGGTGCCTTTCGAGGAAGAAGATATTAGCGGAAAAATCATCGTTTTGACGGGAGCCAACCGGGGCATCGGGAAACAACTCGCTCTACTCCTTGCTCAACGGCATGCAACGGTGATCATGGCGTGTAGAAACGTAGAAGCTGGGAAGAAAGCCATTGCGAGTATAAGAAATGTGACATTTAGTGGAAAGCTGGTACCTCAAAATTTTTCACCTGAAAGCTAAGTTAAGGCAGGCAATAAGAGGGTAATTTCAACTTCTTTCATCTGATGCTTTTGTTCTTTACAGATTGTGAAACAACTTGATGTAGCAAGTCAAAAATCTATTAGAAAATTTGCCCAAGTTCTGAAGGAGGAGTATAAGCAAGTGGACATGCTAATCAACAATGCGGGCGTATTAATACCAGAAACTAAAAAGTTAAAG
>VRMD01001467.1:0-16885 GCA_009872375.1 Sminthurides bifidus
GGAACAAAGTATAGAAAAGAATTTACTTTAAGCATGGTCTTGGAATGGGCTGCACGATGATTTGATGTTATTTATCAGCACTTACAAGAAACATGAGAAGGTGTGAACTTTTTTGAACTTACACTTGCGAATGTGGGTGGGCTTTGAACGATAGTAATAAAGTATCCACTGTTTCCGTATCCCTCATGTGGCAAAACAACTCTCCGCAGGAAGGCGGAAAGGTTTATGAAGTAGATGTGAATGATGTGACACAGCTAGCGGAATGCGGTAATGGAATGCTGAATTAATATGGAACGTCGTTGTAAACTGCACGGTTTACAGGTAGGAGACGACTAATGGTAGTAGAGCATGAAAGTAGGCGGGTGAGGAATGTGAAATTGACCTTGACTGATACTAATGCAATAATGTGAAAAATTTGTTTGCGATTTTTCTCAGACGTTGGTTTACCAGGACAAGAACCTAGTCGCAGGAACGTTGGACGCGCTTATACAACATTTGGCTCCGACAGAGAATTATGTTGCTGATCGGGCGTTTATTTTTGCATTTCTACTTTCTTCTCGGCTGTACATTCGTCCCTGTGAACTGCTCGGGCGGGTATTGAGAATTTCTCTCAAGGATTTGCACCAGAAAGATCCGATGAAATTAGTAAGTTCGATGACCGGCTGGTGCGAAATCATAACACTGTCTCTCCAATTATCTTATTCCAGTTGGAATAAATTGTCATCGCTTTATTTTTTAAAACGCAGGTGGCTGAGAAAGAAGCGAAAGTCATTCCGAGGTTGGTGCAGCTTCTGGGTGAATGGGCTGATCTATTTCCGTACGACTTTCGACGACGATAAGATGATGGTGCATGTTCGGGCTATTACGCAGCGCTGCGTTTCCGCAGACCAGCAGGTACATGGAATTCTTCCAATTTTGAAAAAAATAGATGCTTTCTTGAATGCTGGTTCAACTTCTAAAAAAATATTCTGCATAAGTAAAGTCTCTGTATCGCTCAGTAACGTGTCCATGGCTCCGTGCTTTGTCAAGTACAAGAGTTGTTGTTAACATGCTGGTCCATCAATTCCATATTTGCAGATACGGAAGCAAGTATCTCAGTTGTTGTCCAGGCTATTAGCAAGACTCACAGCGCTGGAGAGGTACAGAGGACTACTTGCATCGAAATACAATTGATGCAAACCTAAATGATCCATATTCATCGGTTAGTCCCACAAGTTGTTGTTTCAATCTAGACTGGCTCAAAGCCAGTAGCGAAAAAACTGGCAAAACTGAGCTTGTATTTACTTCCAAATGTTTACATCATGTTTGTTTGCAGTCATCTGTGGTGACGCTTTGCCCGAGTCCTCTCATTCTTGCTCAACAACTAACACACATTGAGTTGGAGCGGCTTTCTTACATTGGCCCCGAAGAGTTTGTGCAGGTAAAAAACTTATTCTAAAGACGAATTATTGACCTAATTTTGTCTTACATGTACTACTTGACTCCAGAACTCTTGAATTTCATTTGCTGTGATTATTATGACAGGCATTTGCAAAAGAACATGCTCATGTTAAGCCAGAATCGGACTACCAAGATATGAAGAAGACTCGTAACTTAGAATGCTATGTTCAGTGGTTCAACAGACTAAGTTTCTTATGTTGCAACTGAGATTTGCAAGGTAAGCTTACAGTATTGACATTTATTCAGCCGAACAAAATCTTATGGACCCACATGTTTGTACTAAAGGAAGGTGCATCCAAAAACCTGTATTTTCTATCATTGAATCACGCTTTTCTGTAATATCTATGGAACGTGAGGCTTACTTGGATATTTTGAACAATTTCTTTCAGTTACACAAAAAGAAGAGCCGCATCCGAGTCGTAGAGTACTGGATTGAAGTAGCCCGAGAGTGTTTCAATATTGGAAATTTCAACTCTCTTATGGCCATAATCGCTGGTCTCAATATGTCACCCGTTGCGCGCCTGAAAAGAACGGTACGTATTAGACACGAGAGCATTCCGCTATGACAAGGATTATGATCATGATGACGGTATTAAGTCAGTGAGAGTGGTACATCTCACCGGCTGCAATAAATCTTATGAACTTATCTTTCTAGTGGGCAAAAGTATCCAACGCTCAGCTCTCCGTACTAGAACACCAGATGGACCCAACTTCTAACTTTTCTTCCTACCGATCCACGTTAACGGTAAGCCATGACTCCTGATGATTGAACCATGAGAGGACCAACCTACATTGCAAACTAGTCGTGTTGATAGCACAAGTAAAAATTAGCATATGCGCATCTGAAATGCAATTCTTTAATGGATGTTGCACTTTACAGGCGGCAATTTGGAGATCCGTTGGAGCAACAGATGAAAGGCAGAAGATTGTCATTCCGTTTTTCTCGCTGCTTGTGAAAGATTTATAACTTCCTGAACGAAGGATGTGCGTCAAAGTGAGTAAAGTTAGCAACTTGGCAAGGAAAGTTATGATGTTAATGTGCCACCGCATGGCCACACGTGCTAAGAATCTCATGAGTCATTAGCAAGTGGAGAACAGAACCATGCATGAAATTACTCTGAAAAGCACTTAATTTAAATTTACTCCCAAACTACTTGCAGGCTACCCAATGGGTACATAAATTTTGAAAAGTTTTGGCAATTTGCAAAGCAAGTAACCGAAGTTAAGACATGGCAAGAAATTACTTGCTCTTTCCCCAAGGTTGAGAGTATTCTATCCTCCCTCAACGCTGCACCTGTGTTCAACGAGAATGGTAAGAAAGAAAACTGCTGTTGGCTCATTGCGAAGTTCAAAATTTTTGATCTAATCTAATTTGGCCTTTAAATAGCTCTGGGTATGGCATCGTTCGAATGTGAGCCTCCTGACGGCTCTCAGGAAAAGGAGCGCCACAAAGTTCTCAAGAGGGAAGAGAGTCCTCCACCCATTGACATGACAGATTGCATTCCCAGAAGCAAACATTTTCGACGAAGCATAAAAAAGTCTTCACACAATGGAAGCATGTCATCGTCCTCAAACGGGGATTAGATTAATTCTACCTTTAATTTGAACATTGTGACTCAGGTTTATTTTGTTTCTTTAATTGTTAATGTAATACGCGATGTTCAGATGCAAAATGTTACACATTTCTCTAAATGTTGTGATGTAATCGCTCTTTAATTATGTTGAATGTCCTTTAGCTTTTGTTTAAGTTATATCATTGTTTTATTTGTTGTACAAACGTTTTTGTCACAAGTACGTGGCATCGTTATTATCCGCACTTTTTAGAGCATAAACAGATTTACCACAGCGGCAACGGTGGCCCTGCAACCACCGATTACCTATTCTGGTCAGTTGGTACTGTGGAACACGCAATTCAAGTACTTATACAATGCAAAGCATCGCTAGTAAGCTAGGGAACAAAAATGTGCAATGCAAAAAAGTATTCTACGAAACCAAAGCTTAAGCTAGATATGTTACGTTCAAAGCCAGTGGTAATTTATGGATGTCTATATTACAGTAATATTGCAACCGCGTGAAACTTTAAGATATCGGAATTTTGTACAAAATTATGACATAATTCCTCCGACCGTCTGTTGTAAATTATGCTTAAGAAATTTTTGCAAAAAGATGAAAGCAGCACTGTGTCTCTCACACGACTTCATCTGATTCCCGGAATCGTTAGGTTGTGTATGTGGGACATTCAAACAGTATTAAGCTGGTAAGAGACGAAAATCAAATGGACCTGTTATGGCCCCGGGCCATTTCTTTATACAGTTCAGTGAGGCTAAAAACACTATACTTCCTATTTTTAACATGACACTCTTGGTACAAGTTAAAAGTAATATTTTTGTAACCTTTGATAAATGTGCTCTCTAGTAATAAAACGATTTGTATGCGTCGCCATAGCTGATACGTCAGCACACTCATGGCTTGAAAAATATTTGCTTTTAATACCAATAGTGATTAAATTTTTCGGGCGTGCATCAAAGTACGAACTTCAACCTGCTTCGGGCTACTGATTATAATTATTATTTCGTGATTGTGGCAGTTGCACAGTTACAGGAAAAATTTCAGTGTTTGTATCTTAAACGTGCTAAAAAATCAATTCGGAACTTATGCATCACCAGTATAATAGTGCTGCATAAGTTCCTACTGCTACTGCGGTAGCAGTAGAGAGTAAAACAGTAGGGAGTAAAACATGAGAAATGATGCCCGTCGAATGTCGAATTTATTACATGGTAACAGCTACTCAGAATTCTCATTAGACAAAAGGCATCCACGAAGGAAGATCATGTGGTTCGAAGTACTTATACCAGAGGGTAGGCACGCTCCTCCTTCATCGAACTTGTCAAAAGTAGATTATCTTGAAATGAGTTGAACAAGAGGACCGAACAAGAGTACCGGTGAGAAAGCAGGGACAGGAGTGTAAACGTTTGTGAAGCCTGCGAATACAGGAGAGAAAAGCGTCTTTAGGGTGAAACGAGGAAATGCCACTGGTAAGCTCGTGGTTTGAGAAAAACGGGAGAAGATGTATAAAAAATTACAGCCATGTGAATGACGGGGTAGTCAATTTTACTTGTTTCAATTTTCTGAGCGGTAAATTTTTACTGCGTGAACGTAATTTTTATTCCGGTCATGACCGAGGAATCGATGTGATGGCAGACCATCATGAAATACTGGTAACTTTCTCAAGACTCGAACCCTTTTCCATGGAATGGGAGACGATTGAAACAGAGATTATGTGTCAATAAAGTACGTGAAATCGCGTGTGGCCAATAATCATAGCAATTTTGTATCCATCGATATGCATCCGGTAGGCAAAATCAGCATATTAAGTCACAGGACGGAATTTACAGTTACATATCCGTGGCTCCGCAACATGAGACTAAAAGACTCATCAGGACTGCAGCCGTCGTATATCAAGGTTCTCGTTTTCATTTCGTAACCATTTCATCACATCCTTTAGGACATTACCCCGCGCAATTTCTCCCCTGTTAATAATCAGGAAAGAAAGAGTGCATGCACTGATTTCCGTGAAAGTTTCCGACCACTAAAAGGTAAATTTTACAAATGACTTGCAACTGCAGGGACATATAACTCTTGCAAGCAAATGTTTCGGAGAAGATGCAAAGTTACTGTGGGGCAAACTGGCGTTTTGGATCTTCAACATGGCCGTTTTCCACGTTCAATGTGATCAAGTTTGCTTAATGGTAACTCATTCAGCATATTGTGGAGCAGAATTAAAGCTTTAATTTGGAAGTACGGACGTGTCGTGCCCTGGAGACAATAGCAACTTGGCTTCTACAGGCTGACTGACTGTGAAAGTAATCGGGTGTAGGATAATAAAAAGCTCATTTGGATTTAATTTATATGTGTTTGAAGATATTCTGCTATAGGGAGAATATGCATGGACTGGGACACGAATCGTACTGTGAATAGGAAATGAATTAAGGGGCTCATATTCGCCAAGATGTGCCTTTAATTTAGACTTCAGTAATTGGTATGATAATTGAGAGTTGGTCTGAGAGTGGCGGAGGAAAGAACAGATCCTGCAGAGGCTCTTCTTTCCCGAACTCTAAGCAAGAAATGGTTTCAAGTTATGATAATGAGCGACTACGTCCTTTCACTATTGCCATCAACGCCTCAACATTAAGCTCATCTGCCATCACTTCGAATGTCTAAAAGAGAACTGATTTCCAGGAATTTCATGGTGAATTTCAGAAAAAATCCAACGGCCCTGAGTGGATTTCCACCGCAACGTTGCAAAACTGTTCTGACACTGTCCGTTGTCATTGGGAACTAAAAAGTGTGTTTGCGTGTGGAAAAAGTCCGACTTGTTCCGGTTCCCTGGAAATTCTTTGTACGAACTGCACTAAAGTCATTGGCAGAGTATAGAAAGATTGGAATGGTTACATGCCGTCGCATCTGTGTCA
The DNA here is from genome assembly GCA_009872375.1 of Sminthurides bifidus. NCBI lineage: Eukaryota > Metazoa > Arthropoda > Collembola > Symphypleona > Sminthurididae > Sminthurides > Sminthurides bifidus. Next base: position 5,913 of record VRMD01001467.1, read on the forward strand.
CCAAGGAAAAGCCTCATCCCAAGGGGGGAAAGTGGCATTTTGTAGAACGTACGGGTGAAAGCAAGAGGCGAAATCAAACTTACAAACTGCCTCGTTCCTGGCAAATGGTTGGCCTACCTGCACTAAGTCCGAGCTCAGGGAAATGGCGAAAGGAAAAAGCAGCTTGATGTTAGATGGCGTGCCTATTCTGAGCATAATGAATAATCATTTGAAATGAATGGAGCAGTGCAGGGCATTTGAAAATAATTTATTGCCATTATCATTTCAGAGTTTAATGGGGATTGTATTCTTAACGGCGAACAATGATGAGGAACTCTCCCTGTTCCCAGAATGTGTACTGCAGAGAAGAGGCGGCCGAGTACAAACCAACGTTGCCATCTCCCATGAACCTACTCCTCTACGATATACACAGTGCTTCTCTCTTGATTTTGCTATTGCTTCACTACGGAAAAGTGAGATCGTTTAGGAGAAGAAAGAGAGGACCGTGTTGAAAAGAGAAAAGTTACGCGGGCTAAATTTTTTCCCATTGTGTAAACAGGGTTTCAAGAATGTGTGAATGAGAGCACAATGAGTTCCTCTATTGCATTCGATGTATTGTATCAGCAATGGCGGCAGGTTTCGCACCAAAGGACTTCTCCGAACTTCCCTGTGACACTCATGCAAAAACTCCTCGGGTCCAAATACTCTTGAGTAGGTAAGGTAAAGAATCTGGTCACAATATGGTCCCCTAGATCGTCCTATCACTGACTGGAGAACTTGTAATGGTGAAACTTACATGTGATTCAACCGTTACTTTCTTTGTACGTATTCCCTGTAGTCAAGCGGGATCGAAACTTGCCACATACCTGAAAAACATGTTATAGAGCGAGTAGAATGAAAAGAGAAAATTGCCATCGTGCAGTATTTTATGGACGTAAGCGAAAGTTCACACCTTTTCGGGCCAAGATTTTGATTTTTGAGGTTGGACAGCTTGTTTACTCCGATCCTGGTTTCTGTACCAATTAGAAGCGGAGCAGAGATAGCAGAGCGAAAGTGGCAGCTTTCAAAGCTCCAAAACAAGGATTTGCAGATTCTATATTTCTTCCTTATCTCCTACATATATACTGCCTTGTTCAATAATGTCAAACGTCCTCACCCAGCATAAATAAAATGGAAAAAGGAGATATAGATAGATACAGAAAAAGACTGAATTTCCTCCGAGCATGGTAAAAGTTATACCTCAATGCTAAATAAGCCTGTGGAAGGCTCTCAAGTCACAACAAGCTGGAGGAGCTGCTTCATGATTCAAGAGACAAGACTAGATACTTGGTCGGCTCTTTTTCCTCTTCACGCTAACTTGTGAAAGTAGTTGCACTAGTCTTCAAGTTACAATATAGACTAGGGCATGAGGTAATTTGAGAGGCTTGATTTCAACTCTCTTTCATGTCTGCTTTCACCTTTGTTGCGTGTAATCGCTAGAAAAAAGATTCTGCTGAACGGATCATAGTGAGCGCAGGAATTCATGAAATTAATTTTGCCTTCATATCTGAAATAACTTAGCTCAGATCAGACAAACATTCGCAGCCAATAGCTTCAAATCTATTATCAAAACAATTTAGGAAAATCAACTCAAGCGAGAGAGAGCACACAGAGTCATTTTGGGCAAACAAATATGCCAAATATGGAACAAAAGAACATGGAAGCTTTTAAATACTCTTTTCTCAAATAGCAATAGAAACTCAATTATTGAATGGTTGGAAAAATAGCTTCGAAATTCTTTGAATAAAATGAAACACTTTGAATTACCGGCCGGAATGGGCATTCAGCTGCTTTTTGAGCTACTTATGTATTATCCCTGTTACCTACGGCTATCCTGTATGAATTTTGCTCTGGCGGTCTCACCTGACCCCTTGCTCATATTCAAGAAACAAAGTCGCAGCGCTGAATAGGAAACCAGTTTTTATTTTTGAAGATGATGAATGCAATGCTGTATTTTGTGTTCCGTATCGAACTTTCGTTTACCATGCATATGGGACCAGGGTAAAAGTAATCCGGCAATGCTATCGTGACAAGGACAAGTGGATTTTCCAGTCGTTCCAGCTGCCATTGGCGTGAAAGACCCATGCCTCAAAGCCGCCTCTTGATGTCGTAAACGCCGGAGTCACAAATACATCAAAGGGTTCATAATATGTTCGATGCATACATTTTGATTGTTAGGAGCTCATCTGATCATTTTAGCTCAAGTGGGTGGATTGTTGATGTTCGTCAGATCTGATGTACGTATCACTTTAGAGCCACTTTAGAAAGTGCATGATTGCCCAATTTTTCTTTCCGGAAATGGAAAACGAGATTGAGGAATTCACACGCACCGTGTCACATTGCATATTTCTTTTATATGGTTCTGTGACGCACGATGAATACGAAAATAACTTTTGATGGATTCAGCTACCCGAGTCATTGAAGTCGTTACACCGAATAGCCCTAGTTTCATAACGTAGAACACAGCAGTTTGCCGTGGTTGACTAAAAAGTCACAAGTGGTCGAATATTTGGACAAAACTAGAACGTTCTCATGGCTTTGACTCATACGGGGGTGCTAATCGGCTCGTGGTTTGTCGCGTCAATTACAAGCTTGAAGGAGCACAAAAAATTTCACAAGGTTTTTTTGCGGTAATATGACATGCTGAGTGTTCCACACAGTTTTATCTCAGGACTGTGCTGCTCCCAATCTAGAGCTGGCTAACAACCTATAGAGCTTGTTCCTTGATTTTGTTGTCGTTCCAGAATTTCCCTGTCAACACATGTTTTCCTCGCGAATGCATCTCACTGACAAGGAAATCTGATGGAAAAATTGGTATGAGTTTCCTAGTCTCATTTTTGACAGAAAAGTCATAACTCAAGAAATATATATACCTTCAGTCCGTGTCAGCAGTCCGCGTTTCACGTGCAACAGTGAACCTCTTGATTGCCTACGAGAAATAAACCAGAGCATGTACTCACCTACCAGTCAATAAGTAATGAACTGAGGTTGTTCTCTTGATTTAATGGCATTTATTTAGCAGCACAACTTTCGGGACGCCCGAACGCTTGCGGAAATGATTGGTATCAAGAACCTCAACCACTGCCCCACAGCTTCCAAAACATGACGCATAAACTCCGCTGGGACTGATCCAGTCCTCCTCAGCAATTATACTGAGAATTGCTTTAATTTTCGTTGCACTGAATTGCGCAGCTAACCTGCCTGGTAGACTAATGAAGCCATGAGGGGAAAGGTATGACACCATAGGAAAACCTTCACTTGTAACTTATTCACAAGCATGCTTTTGCTTCACACTGCGTGAAAATGGCAGGTACATGCGTTTGCTTCTGACTCTTGTGAACGTCTTTTTGAGAAATGATTGCTTGTTGCTTTTTTTCTTGTGAGTCGCATTGCGAATCCCTTAGATTTTGAATGACAAAAATATATTCTTCAAGGCATGACTACGAAAGCGTTGCGCTAGCTCATCTGCAAGTTGTAGATTGGAGTTGAACGAAAACGAAGGAGATTTGGACTTTCATGCATTGAAACCTGGTAATGTATGGCTGTACATACTGTGGGAAATGCCTATTTGATCAGCGTATTAATGCATTTAACATTGAGTGAGTCCTTGGACTGATCCGTCATTCAGGAGTGAAAGTGGGTGAAGCGCAACGGTTGGACAGACACGTTGGAATGATAGATGAATTCGATTAAGGTTAAGGAAGTACGAAGAATAGGGTGGAATATTGCCTTGCCCCTTGGTCTAATATGGGAGTTAGTGGCGGAGAAAGTTGATTCAGAAGGTTGAGAAACGCGAAAAAGTAAGTTTGGAGTCCTTTGAATGGGTTGCGTTGGTGCAGTAGTTTGAGCTGATACGTGATGAGTTGGTTGAAGGGAAAAGTCTGGAAATGTTGATTTTCTTGTGAGGGAGTGAGAGCCGTGGGACGTAGGAAGAGTGCTGAGATTAAAGAAGATTTTGGCAAGGTGAAGTAAGAAATTAACGTGGATTTGAATGCAGAATATTGAGAGGAAGGAAAAGAGATAGAGAGCGCGAGACAGAGTGAAGAGAGTGTGAGGTTAATGGTGAAACGCTGTGGGAAAAACAAACGGAAATGTTCATCATTAGTTTATGTTAAAAGTTTGGTAGCACAAAATAAATGATAAGGAGGGCGGGCCATCGGTAGCTCGAGGTTTCGCCGTCGTCTATTAAGAGACGCATTTGTTAAGAAAGCAAAGCTTCTAGTCACATGTCTCCTTAGTAGTCGGTCGGGCCGTGTTTATTATGCACAATGCTTCTTGGAAAGTCAAGCGAAAACCCAAGGGTGTTCTGGTGGATGGAAACATTTTTCGGCTCAAGCGGGTAGAAGGGCATGACAGGATGCTGTGTGATCCAAGCGGGGGTTCTTACCTGCTGCGATCATTGTCGTGTACGAGATGAAGTAGCTGTGATTCCAAGAAAACTTCACCATGGGAAGATGAATACTTGAACAATTTCAACGTCTGTTTTTAACGTCAAGGCAAGAGGGAAATCTGCCGTTCAAATGAAGAGAGTTACAAGTGTCCAAACGCATCTTCCTTTACCTGGTGGCAAAAACGTTGACGCAAAGATGAGCAGAGAGGACATGAGGCGTTTGATATTTTGAGAATTTTGTTCCTGACTACGTTAATGGATCGAGCTTTTAAAAGCGTTTTAAATAAGTATAATTCAATATTTTCGAGGATTTTATATGAATTTGCTCCCAAAAACGTCCATATTTTGGAACATCAAAGCGGACGAATGTCGCTAGGGATGCAACAGCACGAGAGCATCCACTATATGCTGAGGTTGCTTTATCATTTCCCTGCTGGTAAGTTAAGGAAAGTTCGGCGGATGAATACAGGTTGGCAAGCAGTAGGAGTGGAGAACGTGGAGAAAGTTGCCCAGATGTGAGCTGGTTATTGGCTCTTCTGAGAGAGTGGTTGCCTCATGCGTGAGACGCTGCCGCCTGAGTTTTCCCCTCCTGAGGCATGAAACAGGCGGTTAAGGGTTGGTGTAGCTGGGAAGCTCAAGTCAGTTCCAGTGCAACTGCTCCCAGGAAATTACATTTCACCAGCCCATATCAACTTATTTCAACGGGTAGTTAAAAGCAACGAGGAAATCTTGAAAACACGGCGAGAGGAAAAAAAGTGAAATTTTCTTTTTATATTTGTACAATGTGTGTACCACGATCAAAAGCAGATTTGTGTCCGTGGCTTCCAATTGGTTAAATCCCATGGAAAATGAAACACTAATCCACCATCCCAGTAAGTAATCTCAGATTTAATCGGTCGCAAAAATTTTTGAATTCTCAAGCCTCAAGGTTTGAAGCCAGCTGCTCCACTGGGCCGACACTGATCTACTTCATCTTGTGCAAACATTCATATGAAATGATCTGACGGATCAAATCGAAGCAAATTTACATGTTTAAGTAACTGCTGCACAAGAAAAGTAGGTATCGGCGCTGAAGGCACTACGGTAGTTTCACCGACACACAACTTGTTCCAACTAATTGACCTGAGGCAAGGGAAGAAGCTGGAAAGAATTCAGTTAAGGGTATCGCGGCACAAAGTAGAAAATCCAATAAGTTATTCTTCAAGTACAGGCAAGAGAGGTAATTGGCTGGGTTAGTCTACGAGCGGGCATCCTATCCTCTTCTTGTTACACTAATGGAATTAGGTTGAAAAATTTGACCGCCTCCAGCTCTTAAAGAAGGAAACAAGCTTCGGCATTTGTGGGTGAATTTAAAAGCCCTGTAAGTGAAGAGGGATGATGGCGCGTTAACTGCCGTAAAAACTAGTTTCACTGTCACGTGGTAGTGACGCAATACTGCGGATGTGATTTAACATGCCAGAACCACAAGTACATTGGAGGGAAAGATCAAGTTGCTGACAGTCTTGAGATTATGTGTGAATCCCGTTGAAAAGATTTTCGAGGACGGTGCTTAGATACGTGTGACGATGGAGAGATTAGTCCAAGTCCTAGTTGGCGAGTGAGGATGTGTAGAAATGAGCGTGCAAGGTTGAGTAAGTTTTGCGGATAGAGACAAAGAGCATGACATGATAAAAAATGTTAGACAACTTTTCAGCTGTGTCGCACAAAAACCTGAGAAACTGTAAGTCTTTATTTCCTGCTGGTCCAGCGGTAGCACATGGCAGCGATGCTGCCATTGTCCAGCTTCCAATATTACCTCCTTCCCTACCAAATGCATATTGTTTGTTGTCCTCCAGCATCAGTGGACGACGTTACTGAAGGTCTCGCAAGGTTCCAGAAAACTTTGCCTTTCTCCAAAATAGTTGAGCAAAGGACAAATTTCTACGGATTAGGCTCTATCTACTTTCCTTCAGAACTTTAAATGGGCTCAGGATGAGTTCTTGTGAGCTTACCGGAAACTGGTCAACATGAGGAGAGAGCCCAGAATAGAAGGAATGTCATTTCTAGAGTAGGTGTACAAACATCTTAACCAAGCAGTTAAGAAATACTATAAAGAGAGGGATGAAAGAGATTGCAATTTCAAGGCTTTCTCCATGTGACTTCAGCCGGAGAACCTCCGGTGCACCATTGCTGGTGGAAAGCTTTTCAGATTCAACGTTAGAAATCCTCAGCAGTATTCCAATATAGAGCGGAATATTGCCAGAAATAGCAGTTGCGTCCAAAATATGTTTGTATTTGGGACAAATACAGTTGGTCGAAGAGAAATAGTAATATCCTTGCCGAATTGTCAAGACCCAGTGTTTAGTACTGACGGCTTAGCAGTGCTTTGGATGAAAAATCCTCCGTCGTTATCATTCAAGCTCATTTCACCTTGCAGTTGAGCATGATCCGTGAGAATGCCGTGGTAAAGTAGACAAGGAAATGATAATGAGAACAATTTTCTACTCTTACCGGCGCAATCTGCTAAAAATTGTCGGGGGATTTGGAACAGGAAGAAGTAAAGAAGAAGGAAGACCATAAACCGGCTAACACGCCGGAGTGAAAGCAGCTCAGATCTACCGCGCCGAGGATTTGTGGAAGGAGAGTGGGCAAAAAAGGGCCGTAATGGTTACCAGAATTTTGGAGAAACACGGACAAGTAAAAGCTAACAAGTTTTGGTTTTGCTAGAATGGAATTGTATTTGTTATGACGCCAGCATATGGTTTTCAGTGAGCCAAAAAAGGAATCAGAGATATTTCATAAGCAACGTTAAGAATCAGAAGGATGGTGGGAAAGTCAGGAGGTGAATGGGGCAAGAGTGTAGGGGATTATCTACAGCGTATAGCCGTCGTAAGTTCCTTAAGTGAAGTAAAGTTGTGCGGTAGAGGATAAAAAAGATGAAATGAGGAACAAGTACTCCAGCAATCGCGGGTACGCATTTGATCGCGAAATACGTACATTCAGAGCCGTGTAAAAAATAAATGCTTTTTCTCTAACAGAGCACTGAAGGAAGATCGGGGCGAAGGGAATTTTTCTCCACAGTCCTCCGGATGACAAGGGGAAGAGGAGCTGGAGATAGATACGTTTCAGCGGCAGTTTCGGCCATGTTCATCACCACAGGGTCGGTTCCTGCTCCTGTGGCTTAGCTTTCTGGAGAAACATCTTTCTCATTCCACCTTTATTCGGGCAGAAGATGGTGACGGTGAGAGAGAAAGATATAAGAGATTAGATTATTCCGTCTTTCTGGACCATTCTGGGGAATATGTGCGGCTCGGTTGGTGGTACTCACGTGTGTAACTTGGACTGTTAGTAAGACCTAATGGCAGTAGAGCTGGAAAGTAATGTGTCAGTGACACATGGTGTTTTCCAATGCCCTTTCTTTTAGAAGCAATAAACCATTTCAGCTGCAAAGTTTTTGAAGCAAATGGAGACAGAAATATTTTTGTCAACCTGCAGAAAACATGCATTGGGCTGAATTCACATTGTAAACAAAGTCTGCGTGAACTGCACCGGCAGTAGCGCCGTCCGGCATATGCGTTGAATCAAGTGCAGCAACGGTGCTACGGTACTCTGAGTCTTAAAACGTTGGCGAAATCTGTGGCAAGTGTCGCTCTTGTGGGAATCTTCAATTGTGGAGTCTATGAAAGAAAACGGTCTGAACATGGAAGCGAGTAATCGACTCAAGGACTGCCTGTTCGTAACCTCCAATTAATAGAATCCCCATCAAGTTTCTGCAGACTTAATACGGTTCTCCCTAGAGTGATTATGTAAAGTGACATTTAATCTGTGCAAAATGTTCCAATTCGATTTTGGTGCCCAGTGCTTGTGTTTGGTGACGCGAAAAGGGGAAGGTGTTCTTTCGTTCGTAGTTTCAAGGACAGGGGAAAACAAGTGCGACATTTTGAGGGAGTGTAATTAGATGACTTGGCAGTGAGTGATAGCCACTTCTCGTGCCCGTGCAATTTATGAGTGCTGTTAAAATCAAAGTTATATGTAATTATCACATCGTAAATATACTCTACGATTTAAAGTTCTAGCACTTGGTAAACAAATTCTGGCTGACGAGCAGAAGGAATGTGATGCCTGGTGAGTTCACTACTTGGCATTGTAATAACAAGTGTGAGCTTATTAGTTAGAGAAAGGAGTGCGGCGGCCATGTGTACAATCCTTACTATCCGAGGTAATGTGACATGATCCATTGGTGGAGCGATGAGAAAGGGGATAAGACATAATGTGGGGACTTAATAGTTTATCAAGATGGATTATAGTGCGGTTGAATTGGCGGAGACGTCAGTTTAGTCGGTGATCTGATCGCAGAAAGGATTGTTGTACTAAAAATATCGGACAGTCAAAACTAGGTGAGGACATAGATGAAGGAACATGGCAATGTACTACTATGCCAGGAAGCTTCAGAAAAGCGATCGGAAAGAGAAGGTACGTGCTGGCTCGTTATTAATGGATCTCTGTTGTTGTTGTTGTTTGTGTGTGAATTAAGTTTGGTTTGCTTCCTCGATCCATTAGCATTCATAATACAGCATCATAATAATCGCTCATTATATTTTCTCCTGACTGAAACATGACATGAGCTAAGTCTCGGCTGGAGAATAGAAATAGCCGAGGCTGGGGAACTACAAGCTGAAATGGAGACCAACTCCATAGAAAGGACCGACAAGGGGTCGTAAATCAAAGGATCATCGTATACACGCCAAAGGCCCACTACTGGTAGCTGCTACCATTTGCCTGTGTGCAGAGGAAATGGTAGATTGGACAGGAACCCAAATCCAGAGCTTCATTTTGCATGACATTCACACATTTTCTCCCCTCTGCCAAAAGAAATGACACCGTGGTGGAACTGCCAAAACTCTCGGGAGAACGCCCGCTCCCTCCCGTTTGCATCTCTTCACAAAGAATTTTGATCAGCCACATACTAACCCGTATCATTTACGCATGCATGCGTATTCACTTTACAAAAGCCGTAGCAAGGATTTCCGAATCTGAAAGCATATTTTCTTCAACTCCAGACGCTTCCATCGACTTCAATTTCCATGGTAAACGGATCCGATTCTGGATGCTCTTCCAATGGTTCTTCCTCCTCTTCAGCATGTTCCTCTTCTTCTGCCAGTTCGGGTGCATCTGGAGCGTCCACGGTTTCTGGAGCTTCAGCCGCCTCAGGAGCCGCAGGAGGCTCGCCCTTTGCAGAATCTAATGCTCTTGTCACCAGCCTCCAGTGTTTACATCTTCACCAGCCACCACACCGCGGAGGTGGAAACATCAACCCCAGGAATGACTGGGATTACGTAAGATTTCTTCTTAACTGAATCAACTCAGCAGTACAGAGCAGACAAAAGAGGGAAACTTTTCAAAACAGTTTGAGAGTAGAATAATCGAGAGAAAGTATACGCAAAGTCTCAATCTCTCCTATGTCGTCATCACCAGTCTCTCTTTCAATTATGCGGCACATAATCGCTATGTGGTCCTACCTCTTACCGAAATCAGTTCGAAGAAATTACTATACACTACGACCAGTAGGAGGGAGTCGCCTGTTTATGAGTTATGAGTTTCACAATCCGACAAAACAGCTCACTCATTTGAAGAACCTAATAGCACCGAATCCCATAAAGAGAATCGATGTCTGAATCCTATTACTGCTTTTAGCTGAGGTAGTGAGTAATATTTCTCACTCTGGCGTCAGCAAAACCGGCAAGTTACTGCAACTTTAGATTGTTTTCCTTGAAACTTGAGCTTAAGCTCCGCACAAATTAGGAACCGTTCGTCGTAATTCAATTCCCTTCAACTTCTCCGTCTACACAGACACATGGATGTATATTGAAGAAGCGTCAGCTCTCAGGAAATCGGCTACGAGAATAACACAAATGGTGTTGCGTGCAGACTGTCTTGAAAAGAGCGAGTCAGGAATGTATCAATTAGTTCGATGATTAACCAAGCTTTGAATCCCTCAATGTGCCACGCTACAGTACCTACTCGCGCATTTCTATAACTCTAATCCACCGTAAGCTCACGTTTGTTGCGTACTCCAGTCAATGCATAGGAATCGGACGTATTTTCTTGGAATGAAAAAGCAGTTTCGTATTAACTCTACCGTGAACCAGTCTGCTATTTTAGTTTGGAGAACGGAATGGAATATAAGCTTTTGGTTATAAATCTTTCGAACTCTTTTGACCGGGCTGGTGAATAAGCGGTGCGTGAAAGTCTCTGAGAGCAAAGAGTCAAGTGCTTATGAGGCATTGTGTTTAATTTAATTGCGCATTCATCATAGAGGATTAGACAGTGCGATGTTTCCATTAGTGCAAGTCGCGATTTGGAATTCTCTCGAGTAACACTGCCTAGCAAAAGCATGGTCGCCAGGTCACGTTTACCTTAACAGCTTGTTCTTGCCCAAGTGATGTGTCTCTTTGAGTAGTGCTGAAACGCTGTCATTAGTACATGGATATTTTGACCGCAAGCTCGTTGCCCGAGGGGATTTCCTGGCTACTTTCCCTCACATTACTAATCAGCACTGCTCTTCCAAGTGGAGCTGAGGTAACTT
>VRMD01001468.1:0-16880 GCA_009872375.1 Sminthurides bifidus
TATTCCGATATGAGCTTTGACTTTGCTTGCTGTAGGTTCCTCCGCCAGAGCCAAAGTCCCTGTCGTAACTGGTGTTGCTGTAAGTTGTTCTAAAGTCACCGGAGTTATCACGGGCACCACCAGAGCTGTAGTTTCCGATTCTGCCGAGGTCAATTCCGAAAGTTTGGGCAGCTCCGCCTCTACGATTGGCACCAGCGAGTGATGCTCCTCCGCCGCTGTACGAAGAGCCGCCTCCGCTTCCATAAGATGAACCACTTCCTCCGCTACTGTAAGATGAACCACCTCCTCCACTTCCGTAGGATGCACCACCCCCACTTTGTGACGTCCCACTGCTGTAGGACCGACCACCTGACGACCTACCACTCTGAGAGACTGAAGACGAAGTCGAAGAATACGTTGAGGAAGAAGAGTAGGAAGAAAACGAGTCTTCGGAGTCAACGGAGTAAGTCCGATTTTGCTCATACACGAATTTGCTCGTTCTGGAAACAATAAGTTCACGAGGGTTCACGTCATCCAAATGCGAGCATTTCAACGGTCCTTCGGTATAAGGCTGCTCCATCAAATACAAAAAGTGGCTGCCGTCAGTCGTGTACGAGGGCCACAGAAGGATTACTTCCGCTTCCTCAATCGAACTCGGTCCATTGCATTTGATTTCGTATAGTGTGTACAACTTCTGGTCCTGCTTGAATTTCTTTGGTCACCTTCTCTTCTTGGAAGAGTGAGATGTTGTTACGTACCAGCTGCGGCTTACTTCCACCATAAATGTTGATTCCAGTCTCAACGCGAACTGGGATGAGAACAGACTTGTAGTTGTCAGCTCTGGCACTTTCCGTCTGCTCAGGATTTGTGGAATTCACAGTGATGTCGAATCGATAGTCAGATTTCACCTCTGAGCCGTAACGGGGCTGGAAATACAATTTTAGCTTAACTTTTCCTAGACGTGGGAGCGGGTTGCCAATGTCACATCTCAGGGTATTGTTGCTGCTCGGAGAGGGTGGAGAACACAATACTGTGATTCTCTTATTCAAGTCAAGGCGGTCAAAGGACACGTAAGAGAGGGAACTGGGCACTGTCATGTACAACATGGATTCGTAGGCATCCTCGCCGTCGTTGGAAATCTCAACCTCGATGTTAACCCGCTCAGTCGAGCCCATCAAGAACGATTGCTGGGATATCGCAGCTCGTACATTCAAGTCTGGAATACAGATATTATCCGGTCCACAATTCTTTTCAATCGATACTGATTCCTTTTCAACGTTAGAGGTCGTTTCGTCAATGATAGGTAGCAGAGTACGTCTCTGTCTGATTATCACGGATTGGGACATGGAGTACCGTAGCTCTGCTTCCAAAGCAGTCAGTTTGTCCCGGATTTGAGGCTAGGATAAACAAAAGTTCACTGTTTTATAAAAAAATTCTTGCTTCAATTGCTTTGCTTTATTTTAATTAACGTAGAATTTGGATTCATTCACCGCTCTTACCCTTAAGTATACTTGGTAGTTCGCACAGCTCGGCCTCTTCTTGTACAGTCTCATGGTTTCATTTATGGTCGATCGGCCCTCTTGATTCAGGAAGAACATTCGAGGTTCCTTTTGTTTCTTCGAATCCAACAGGTACTGTACTTCAAAGTCTGCAAAAGATCAAAATCTGATGAGTCATTTCCGCTCTTCCCACTCCATTTCATAAACATTTTCATAGTCCATTACCTATGGTGTCATCCACTCCAATCCCGTCATATTCCATGCAAAGATTAATGGGCATACACGTCACAGACGTTCCATCTCTCAGCCGGCACTTTTTATCCTCAAGATTCACTTGCCGCGAGGTCACAGAGAAGCCACCTCCCTGGCTCTGATCTTGCGCGGAGAACGTCAGCTTAGCATTGACCCGAACGACAGGTCGTGACCTATTGTAAGGAACAGTCCATTAAATGTACCGCAAAAATTTTGCGCTTTCCTCCCTTAATTCCATAAACTATTCGGACAGTAACGCAAAGTTCAGAAACAGCAACTCACTTAAAATAGCCAACCATATTAGACTCGTAAGCCCCGACGAGCAAATCCGGATACCCGTTGCCATCAAGATCCTTGCCGCCAGAGAGGGAAAAGCCGAAAGTTGAAATTGGCTGCGATAATTCCTCAGCATAAATTACCTAGAAACAAGAGGCAATCCATGTCAAGTCATTCATCATGTTGTCGTGACAGGGCAGATACACACGCAGTTTGACGAAATCTTCAAAGAAGAAGTCATCATAACTTTTCATCCGAGCACACACACAGCCAAGGAGTTAAAAAGAGGAGCAGTAGCTAAATTACAGGATGAGTCGACTATCTCAAGAATGCGGCAATGTGCAAAAATCACTGCAAAACTTCATTACTCACTTGAGTGTACTCTTTTCGCAGACCAGTGGAACTGCCTTGGTAAATGTAAACAGCGCCGCGCCCCTCCGGCCCGCCGTAAGGAGCACCCACGGCAAAATCTGAAAATCATTGCAATTTGCAAATTAACAGAACCGCCTCATTTAAGGGTTGGAACAGAAGCAAATTGACATTTCCAGCTATCGGGGACGGAATGAAAACGTTTTCATGTAATCACCTCCAAACCCATCCCTGTTTATATCTCCCATGGCGCATAGCGACAAGCCAAATCGGCCGCGATTAACCTCCCCTTCTACGGCTTCCCAGTTGCGGAATTTGTGCTGAAAACAGGCGTCAAAATCCAATTAGGTTTGCGAGCAACTCATTTAACTACGACTTTAACTAGCTTTAAAAAGTGACATCTCCTTCCAATCACGGCTCCCATGCTTTTGTACACAATGATTTGAAAACTAACTCACTCTCTTCGTCTGGTACACAACGTAAACCTTTCCAGTCTCAATTTTCATAGCTGGGTCCCCAAAGTCTGTGTGCATCGGGGCCCCGATAAGGATATCATCCAAGCCGTCTCCATCAATGTCAATTGACCCCACTGCGTAGCCAAAGTATGATCCAATTTGCTCCCCGGTGATGTTGTGAAGATTTGTCAAATCTGAGCTGTAGATTACCACCTGTAACAAAATGATAAATAGCAAATCAGCGATCGAATCACCATTTCCTGCAAACATGAATCTGAGTTTTCCCATCACACCGCCGTTGAAGCATAAACATTCCCCGGTATTGATTGTATTCAACCCACGTGGCATGCCAGCCCCAGATCATTTTTTATGCTTGTTTTCTTCGAACAAACTGAAGCTATCTTTCACATCTTTGTTAATATTCCACAGGCCATTTGAGACCATCAGGTAATCTGCTTTTCTCCGGAGGAGGCACACCCACGCCAAACTGACTTTTTAAAACAAGTAGAACTTCTTCAACACAAGCCTTGAAACGGTATGAAAACACTGCTTTTACCAGTCATCTCAGTTTCGAACATCAGGAAAGCACATTGCGGGGGAAAGAAACCTTGTTTTCTTATCAAGGTTCAACATGACCATAATGCACGCACTCGTTAAAAAAATTCAGATTAGCCTATTTTTTTCACAAGTTCGCTGGAGTTCACAAACTCACGCCAGAATTTAAACCAAGGTTCATCTCGTCTAGTTTACATGTTGTGTCAAGAAGTGTCTTCTACTTTCGACAGGCGGACAGCCAGGGCAACGGCAGAGCCAAGCCTTCTGATACAGTCTTCAACTTCCAGCCGACAACGCACATTTCATATCTTGGAGATCTTTAATCTATGTTGATTGCTCTGCAATTTGAATTTGCAGACAAACGCCTCCATGGATGCCTATGGACATTTCATATCTTGGAGATCTTTAATCTATGTTGATTGCTCTGTAATTTGAATTTGCAGACAAACGCCTCCATGGATGCCGATGGGACCATTGCCGCCACGGATTGGGTTGGTTCGAAAGTTTCATGCTGATGGACTCTCAGTATGAACTTTCAGTAAAGCAAAAGCAGACTGAAGGTAAAGGGATGTTTGAGGCTGGGCGGAGCTGAACTGTGTGGACTCACGCTGCTCCATCAAGTTAATAACCACATGGATTAATTCATCAACGCACATTTGTTTACATAACCTTTTAATGTGTCCGAACCCAAACCTAAATAAATAATTGCCACTCTTCGCCCAAACCCTTTGGGGAAGACCGCGTTTTCCGCAAATCATCGCTGATCCTCTTGCAAATGACCTACTGTTACTCTTTAGAATGCTTTTGGCTCTCGCAGTTCGTAGCATCTGGACCATTCTACTCGGCAAAGGTGAAAGACTTGTCAGGATTCAAAGCAAAGCCAATGTTCTAGCTAAGGACATTATGCATTTTGATGACCAGTGTCAAAAGCTGTACTGACCACTAGTCCATAAAACTTGGTTCCACACACAAGTGTGTGAAATCTCCCTGTCAACAAATGCGCCTGAAGCCTCAAATCAGCTATGGTGTTACATTTGTTAAACTAAGCCACATCCCGAGTTCAAAGTAATGACAAAAGCCTTTAAAAATCAAATGCCGCCTGTTCTATCTTAGGGGCTCCATTACAGTTGTAATTACCACTGATTGCACTTTTGTGGAGATACTGACAATGATAATGATAACAAATGGTCACTCTCTGTATTGTAATGGGCTGGCTTCACAATAGGCTGTGAAAACGCCTTCTCAAAGGTGTAATTGAGTGTGGGTGGCGCCACAATCATGGCTCGGAAACGTGCGAGAGGTCATGTGGGTTAGGCTGGACATTATAACTTATGGCCAAAAGCTGACATTACATTTGTGTTGTTTAAACCAACGCATACTTGCATTCGAGGGTCAAGATAGTAGAACTGCATGGCATAGGCCCTTCTTCTAACTAATTTTGTTCCTTTCTCGAAGCAATGTTTCCATGGAAACGGAATTGCACTTAACAATTTACAATTAATTTCACGCTCTACAAGTCATGAAAGTCTAAAGGGTGCAGTAAAGCAAGACATTTCTTTTTGCACTTTGAGACAATCATTACAGCCCTCCTGAAAATATTATCCAAGAAAATGAATTCGGGCTTTGTATGCTTGCCTGTACAGGAACAGTTACTCTCTAAAAACTTAGCGTGATCACCATCAACAGCTCCATTGACAAGACATGGTAAGGAAAACATTTTAGAGCATAGGATGCAATATTGAAAACGGAGGAGCTGCTCTCCTTTGACACCAAATCTATATTTGTGGCTCTGATGTTTATCGAAACATCCTGAAATAACATCCTGGCTTCGTGTCTCTCTGCCTTCAATATTTAAAGGAGAGGTTGTACGAAGAAAATCTGTAGCCGATTTACACCCGTAGGTTTTCATTCATAATCGCTTCGTTCCAACTCCATCGGATTCTGGACCTTACCACATCTACTTCACCGGTTAAAACAAATTACCACAAAGATCATAAGAATCAACTACCGTACACCAGAACAGCTGCAATTCGTTTTGGTTACTAATCGGCGTTTTAGAGAAGAAAACTTATTGATAATCTCAGCTATCTGCATTACTAGCACCTGATCCTTGAATTTGATAAAAATATCGCCGTTACCTTATATTGCAAACATTTTACAAAATTAAATCCAAAACATCTTTTACCGCCTTCTGGTAACTTAGGCAACTCGCTACGAACTGTCAGACAACCTGAGTCTTGGAAACTGCCGGGATATCCGCATACAAAACGCTATTTCCTTTGACCGTATCTCAGACCACGTCAAGACAATCTGACAGGTTCACCAGGACTAAAATCCAGAATTTAATTTTATCCTGCTCTATTTTCAGCTCCTGGACCACGCCCATAATAATTTAATCGGAATCTACAGGAAAAACCAGAAGGTGTATCGTGGACTGACACACTTCCGGCCCAGTGTTCCGGTTCAAATTTCTTAGATTTCGCCAAACTGCTCCATGTTCCCAACTGGCTATAACATGGCCACATGGCTTATTACAATGGCCCTTACAAGCGAAACGTTTCCACGAACCTATAAAAGCCCTAACCCAGAAAAGGCAATAAAGCATGAACTGCATACCATACAGAAGGCCTTTCATCATTCCACCCAATTCTCCCAAATCATTAGACAATTTTCTAGCCTGAACCTGAAAGATTCTATGGTTGGCCAGCAATTTCCCACAGTCACTGAACCCAGTACCTAGAAAACGTACCGGAACCATGGCACTGTCCACAGGTCTAGATACAAAGAACAGCGAGCTGATTTGCGTACAACATCACTCATGCGAAATGAAAACCCGCACACCATAGCAGTTTCAGGTTGCTAATGAAGATGAAAGAAAGCGGCAGTGGAGCAGGGCCACGTCGTAGATTTTCCCTCTTTAGCAGCCTTCACGAGCTAATTAAACAAGCCACTGTGTTAATGGATCAGTGAAACGTGTAAACAATCCCTGATCGGCAGCAATTCAATGCCAGGCATACAAAGTTCGCCGACTCATAAACTCTTTGATGCAAACCCTCCCTTCGAGAATCACCATCCTCTACTCCTTTCCCTAAACCCAGGACAAAATCCACGAGAAGAAAAACAACTTCCAAACACGGTAGTCCCACCAGTCTGTTGAGTGCATGTTGCAGCATAATAAAATCAAACTCCCTCGGCTTACAACCACCGGGACCGAAGGCTATAAATCTTGCAAAGTGCTGCTCCTCGATAAAAAAAATCAACTGAATTCAAGTGTATTGAAAGGGTTGCAAGCCCTAGGCTCCTTGCCCATACCCTGGAAACATTGCAGGGGTAGGGACTTCCTCTAGGCTGGGGACAATACCGTCTGATCAGCCCTTAACAGATGACAAACAGCACGGTGCTTAGGATATGAAAACAGTATCCTCTCAGTCAGCTCTTCAATTGCTACAGTTAAACAACTGACATTGAATAATGACACGGTCTGCACTCGAACACGACAAAGAAACAGGGAGTAGTTCCCTCAGAGAGATTATTGATCTTGAGACACGGTTCAGTTGTCACATCTTCGCCATTGTTGCGGTTCTTGTTTGCTGACGCAAAGAATAGAAAAATTATGTGAATCTAATCGGCTAACGATGATGAAGGCATTGAAAGGGAATCAAACGCTCGTTACTTTCCTCCTTCTTCGTCGGCAGCCGTGCCTTCCCAGCCGTTAATCTTCACCTGTGTGAATTCAGCGACTTAGCATTCGTTCCATGTCTCTCAGCCTCTCGAATTTGTGTACCCTGCATTTTGTTAAACAGACCAGTCAGTACCATGGATGCATCCTCCCATCCGACAAATCCAGCTCCGAACCTTGTCACATGACTGGGTGGTCCCTGAACTCTGACCCCGTACACCAATTACAGTACCAGGCAGGAAAGATTTCAGCCCAGGCTGCCTACTAATGAAGGAAGGACGGCTGTGAAAAAGTGCCGAATTGCGGAGTCAAAGGTCAAGCTTCAAAATCTAAAGCCCTGGTAGCAAGGGAAGAGGCTGTGAGCATGAAGAAATGAGATGCTCATCGATTGTAACTAATGCACTCCTGGAGCTTTTCCCTCTTCCCTTCTCTTAATCTGGAAGAGGAAACGCCCACAGGGCCCAGCCTTTGCTTAAAGAAAGATGAGTTCCGGAAATTTCAACACAGCCTACAACCTCCCGTACTCTCAGTCAGATTCCAGTAATTAGGCAGCTGGAAGGAATTACAAAGGAGGACAAGGAGAGTGTGCTAAAGCCTGACAGGGGAACTGGCCGGAAATTCCGCCACTTCCCTTTAGAGCAACTTCCATTACATGAATTGGTCGACGCTCCAACAACCAAAAGACTTTGCAATCCTGGCTTTACTGTGTGCCTAGTCCGTAAAAACAGTCTTTGAATCCCTCGTTTTTTTTAATAAAAGTCCTTGGCGTCTATGGTGAAGCAATATTAGTTTGATGCCCTATGGATTTCAGCCATGTACATGAAATACTCTTCGTCAAAAGCACAACACCGTGACACATTACCTTTCCAGTGAGATTGGCTCCCCTCGGCATGCCGACGACAACGTCGGAGTCTTTGTCCCCGCTGAATTCTCCAGATGCAACGGAGTAGCCCAAATAGCTGTCATCATCCCAGCTAGGGCCTTCCTTCGTCCAGCGGATGTCTGGCCGGGCCGCGAGTCCTTGACTGTAAACTTGTCCTGTGAGGCAGAAGGGAAACAAGATTGGGTACTTCAAATCCTTCTTTGCCACAACATTTCAACAATTAAGTCTTTATCATCGTAGTTTTAGTATTCAAGTATAGTTGAAACTCTGCATTTGTGTCTTTCACACACAAGTTCTGAAGTTTGGTGGGCTCAGAATTTCTATTCGCTGTGTACCAGTTTCAAAACAGGGTTTCACCAACTAATTTCTAGAGATGTAACACTTTTTGAGGACAAAGCCCTGCTTTGTTCTTAAATTTGGCTTGACAATTGTCTAATTGTCACTTTGGAACGCAAACGGATAAGAGGGAATGCTTGGCTCGAAGAGAACGGATGGGGGTTTGGGAGGAAACTAATCCTGGGTCTGAATAAGGAGAGCTATTGAAATGAGTGCATTCCGGTCGATAGAGCAGAAATTACGAGCTCGACTTTGACATAATTCAAGGTTGAGTTTCTCATTTAGTGCTGGAACTATTTGACTTGGAGGCAATCTATGCATGCATCCCTGCTTGATGATTCTTTCCCATTATTTTGTAGCGTTGACGCCTTCCAATTTGGACTGTGTCTTCAAAATACTTTTCAGGATTTTTTACACGTTTCTGTATTCCTAATCCTTGAAAAATAATTCTTGGGCGAAAGCAAGAGCAACATTGGATAGACATGTAGAAGGGGAAATACTCAGAATTCTTGTTACCATGGTAACTCTGTAACTGTACAGCGATTCTTGTTGCTATGACACAATGCAAGAGTTTCCGAACCCAAAGTCTTTTTCATGGTTTCGGTTAAAAGCATCAAGCTAGGTCTATTCATTACGCGTTCATTAGTACTTATGGTTACGCGCAAAGTTTAGCAAAAGACTTTCACCGACTTCAAAACCGATACCTGCCCATTCATTTTCTTTTAAGCCTATTACTGTTACGCCTTCACCTTTGTGTAAAAACTGCTAGTTATTTGGAATATTAGTTTTCAAACCACACCAATACCAATTCATAATTCATCTTAATGTTAAGATTTTCAAATCCAAAATTGTCAGTCATGCAATCCCTTGGGACCGTCTCGGTATTTGTCCAACAGCAGCAAAACTGTCGTGCATAGCAGAAACGAGTATCAATAAAAGAGCAAGCAAAATGCAAAAGCATTAATAACTTACAAATTATATAAAGCTTATGTAGTCTAAGTAACATGCCGAGGGAAAAATAATTAATATATCACTGTTAGCAGCATCAAAAGATGG
The DNA here is from genome assembly GCA_009872375.1 of Sminthurides bifidus. Lineage (NCBI taxonomy): Eukaryota > Metazoa > Arthropoda > Collembola > Symphypleona > Sminthurididae > Sminthurides > Sminthurides bifidus. Next base: position 9,340 of record VRMD01001468.1, read on the forward strand.
AATGGACCAAGAAAAGTTTTCCATTAATGACGAAAGAAATTATAAGAGGGAATGAACCTAATGTGCACTAAATTTTGAATTGCTTCTATTGTGCGCTACTACAGTTGCTACCACCAACTCCATTTTGGCCGGTACAAGATACGAAAATTTTATAGAATTTCGAGACCACAGAATACACAGACGGCTAAAAGAGACTAGAGAAAATTTTCAGGCAGGACACGAGCATGAGACAAACACTAATCAACAGGAGCCACATCACCGACTTTACCACATCACGAAACAAGGATGTCACAAAATCTCAGTTTTTGGAAGCTCTTTACAGCTTTCTTTGAAGCTTTTTACAACCTCTGTAATCTAGCGCCTAAAAAGCTACCGCCACCAATTACATTACGTAAACAGTTAAGTCTCAGAGTACCAGAAACCACGACATCTACGAGTAGAATGACTACATTGCATCTTAACTGATATATCGAAACATCTATTAGCTCTACCCCGTTCTAAAGAAATTATCCCCCTCTACACAATTTACATTTGCTGACTAATTTCGCAGCGGCAGCGCAACACAGTGTCTCACCTGCATTTCGGAATTGATAGAATGGTAGAGCTTTTCCGTCCGTAGATTTTCTTGAATCCACCATAAACACTTGACCTTTTCATTTGATTAAAGGAATAAAGAAAATTAGTCGGCAACGAAAAATAAACAAAAGTAGCACAAATAAAATATATACGCAAAAATGAACGATTTTGCGCTCCCTCTCAGTTTATGAGGAACGCAAAAGGAGAACTTTGGCTAGCAAAACATATACAAAATTATAGATTTTCGTCTTGTTGAAACATAATATAGGAAGCGACATGGAAAAAAAGCACAGTGAAAGCCATAGGCTTCTCATTTCTTACATTGGTAACACAGCCTTTTCAGCTTCAGTCCCTATTACTGTCTCATATTCTCAATATTTGTCATTCTTATTATCAATCAGCATTACTTGTAAGAGTTCGGCTTCGCGTAACGTGCTTCAAACAGTTTAGTTCGTTGGCGTAAAAAATCTTTAAAATCGTCGCCTTTCAAAACACGGTGAGTCACAAAGAGTCCCTGAATTGATTAGTCAAAGGAATCCGGTCCATTTCGCACATCCCTGCCTCCTTTACCGGAGCAATAAATTAGGCCCACGTAGGACCTAGAGGCCAGAGGCTCCAAACTTTCAAAAAATCACCAATTACCTTGCCAATACCAACTTCCCACCGCTCCGATGAACAACCGTCGTCCCGCCGGGTCCACGTCCGCACCCAACCCCACCTGACACGACCCTTGCCGGTGGTACCCCCATTTGGCTGCAAAAAAGGAAGGATTCGTAATTACAATTAGTCAAATTCATCATCCTGCTTTGAATTTCCTCTCAAGTCACGAGTCACAATGAAGCATGGCATTAGCTATCAAAAGCTCAGGTATCAGCAAATCAATTCCTTGTTTTTCTCATTACGAATTCCAGTACAGGTAACGGAGCAGCTGTGACAAAATTTCTGTGTCACCTGCACAGCCTAATGTGGTTTGACTTGCGCAATGCTTAGCCTGCAAACTTTTTTTTACCTGAAGCTAACCATGTTCAAGATAGAAGACTAGTGCAAACGGTACATTCCCTGCAAATCAGTCCTCGTGGCCTGACAGTCGCTTGTTATTCGGCAGTCAAGTTAACAGGCTGACTTAGCAAACTGACATCATTAACAATTACAAGTTCGGCATGCGCATGTCGTACTCATTGCCGTTCCTGTTCTACCAGCCCTGTTGTTCTTTCCCTCTGTTCTTTCGCCTCGTCCATGGACACTGCATTAAAAGCTTAATGTCGAAAACCACCCTTGCCCATATTTGACTTGAGCCGCTAAATACGACAGACATGGATGGGAAGAGGAGCGAATGAGAAACAATGCCAACTGTGATTCATTCATTCTCTGTCATCTCTCAGTCAGATGGATCTATCAGACTTACTTTTTAAGGCGATGTGGAGTTGGACGAGATGCAAATTTTTTATTCCCAAATCTCTCAAAATCTGTGATACACCCGAATATGAAACCTACGCATTGTTTGCCTTATAGTGGGAGGAGGAAGGATGGATGCTAGGAAAGAGAAATCTTTAATGATCTCTCCACACTGTGAGCCTGCGAGCATTGGCATTCTGCGATTTATCGAGTCAACGCTACCTCTTGTGTGTATTCGGACGAAAAAAAAGCTTTTTAAATCTGACTTGTAGTTTTAACCCGAATCTTATAAGCTTCAATCCTAGTGATATCTTCGTCCATCAATAACACCTCATTTAGCGTGGTAAAATCCCCTCTTGTGCGACTCAGGAATCGAAGAAATCAACAACGACAACACGGTATCAATATCAGCTCCTGGCATCCAAGTCTACCCGTTTTCCTCCGATTCTCTGTCCCAAGAAGATGAAAGGACGAAAGACAAACGGGAGTATTTCGTACACTCGTATCAAATAAACAGAAACAAATTCAACTCACAAGTACGACAAGGTGAATACTCGACGAATTCAGTGAAGCTATCTTTAGCAACGTAGCAAGTTCCAACGGGGTCACGACGCTTTCCGTTCGCACTAAACCACGTATAGCGAGGAGCACAAGCCTGGAAGAAAAAGCAGATTGAAAAGCATTACATCATCCTGTGTTCAAGCCGGAGCAGAAAATTCAATTCATGTACACATTATCTCCTAGCCATTAAACATGAGATCTTGCCAAGGTACACACACATACGGTTTGCTCTAGCGTAACGCTCCGCTAGACGCGCCTCTCCTCCTTCGCTACTAGCACTAGCAGCCGGGTAGCGTAATACCCGGCTCGTCTTCGAACCGGTGTGGTTCAAGAGCCAACTTGTACTAGAGCTCTAGTACTCGCCATTACGTTTTAGTTCATTGCGTTCTCTAATATTTACTACCGAGTCATGTGCCATGAAATCTAGCGAACTGCCATGCAGTAGTCTAATATACTTGCACATGTGCTAAAAACCTGCAACTTTTCAATCCTTCATCGTCATCTATCGGATCATCAACCATGCACCAATTATTAATAGAAACTTGAGAGAGTCATAATGCCCGATTGAAGACCTCTTAAGAGTACGCATCCTGTAAAAGTCTTCGGTTGTAAAAACGTTTGAAACTCGAAACAGAAGGCCAGACATGGATCTGTGCTATGATTTCATGCACATGGTCGCTCCTGTCTTAAGAGAAGCAAGTTGTAAATCGGATGTTGTTCCTTTAAAAGTCAAGTGTTCCTTCCACCTATTTCTTCTCCTCCTCCTCCTCCTACACCAGCTTTTTTTCTCAACCTCACACCATGAAATTGTTATGCTTTTGCAATCTGCTCTTGACTAGTACAGTACTAATTTTAATATTCTCAACGGAGTCTCTCTCTCCCCTGTTGGCAACCAAATCCCAATATGAGCATGAGCGAACACCGGGCGTCGGCATGGCTTCTGGTTTCCGATCGTTCGCTTGCTGAAGCCGAAAAAAAGATCAGTGACTCTCACGATGCTACTGCAGCTTAACTTGCAGTAGAATATGAACATTGAGCTCTGGATGGATATCTTCCGGAAAATCTCATAACTTGAGCTTCAATTCTTTAAAAATATTCTTAGATTCGTTTCAAAATCTTGAACAATTAACATGATCTTTCTGTTGTTACCTATTGTTATTAGATGTCGAAAATATTTCTTAGTGGTGTACCTGGCTGAGAAGTCTGACATTAATTCGTAATTTGCTCCAGGAGCTAGAATTCGTCAAACCTTCATTATGTTTCAAATGTCAAGTCTGGGAAATGAACCTTGCACTCCAATGGGAATTCACAGCTTAAATTCTCTCTGGACAAGCCTACCCATTTGCTGCTACGCTAACTAATTTTGGAGATGCATAGAGCCAAGGCTCTTAAAACCAACGATGTGACTAATTTGCTACGCTCCTTAAATGCATTTTTTTCTGCAGTCTGCCCTTGCCCGAGGTCCATATTCGTATATGAGCATGCTTGAGGAAAACGATGAAATCAAATTATATGAAGAAATAACTCCTCATGCTGACAGCTCATCTCAAAAGATTTGACAAACACCCGCAATTAATAAGTCACACATCTTAAGTCTGAAGAGGGTCCGAGTGTCCAGCAGCAGCTGAGCTCGAGCCAAAAAAAAGTTTAATTATCCATGTCTTCCAGTTTAGAAATATTGGACGTGGTCCTGGTTGGTCGGACTGCTTGTCAAATTCAGGTGCGTGCGACCTTCATGCATTTACATGAACACGCTTATGGAATGATGGAATGCACTTGCAACCTTATGTACAGAAGGGCAGGATAGCTGCAGGCTTGCTCTTTTCCAAATTACAGGAAAAGGTAATCATATGCAAAGTTTTCCCTTGTATGATCAAAAGCTGACAGTTGTAAAGCTGACAGTTGAGACCTGGGTGCATTTGTTATCAAGCTCGTTTGCTTCTAATTACTGCTGGTTTTGTTGCCATGGCAACGAGGTTCTTCTGCAACGACTACCACGACTAATCACAATCAACCATTCAGGGCTTTTACCTCCCTCAGTCAGAACGTTTTTCCAGCTCTACCGTTTCCTAAGCTTTTTAGTGCATCAAGCAGAGCTGGTAATGAGTTTTCTGATTTGAATGAAAATCTGAACGCTGCAATTCCCCAATCCCCCACAAGTCATAAAATATAAGTGACGTGTTGATTATTATGATTGCAGCCAGGCTAGAAAAGGCTGGAAGAGCTAAAATAGCTTTTCAAATTGATGAGCTGGAAAAGCACAAAAACCTACCACCCACTCACACTCTCATCCTCTCGAGTTACTCAAAGGGGGTGAAAACCCGAAGAGAAAGCGAAACGCACTCNCAAAGGGGGTGAAAACCCGAAGAGAAAGCGAAACGCACTCATAATGGCTAATCGATAACACGTTTTAGTGCTTGTCAGAAAGGTTTATGCGTTACTATTTTTTATCATGGTAAAATGTAATGCATTCACTAAAACAGCTAATGTATCTTTGGCTTAACAATTGGCCTGGGCACTACAAAATGCGACTGCTAGTTTCATGACAGTAGACCTTATAAGTTCATATTGCGGTTAAAATTCCTTCCATAAACTACTCGCTTAATCGTGTTAACATTTAACATGTTCCGAATGCACCATTGTACAAAGCTGTGTCAGACGTTTGACTTCAAAAGCTGGCTTTGGCATGAGTACTTTATAAGTTTAAGTCCATGTTTTTAGACCGTTGTAAATTGATAATTTTACGCAATAAATTTTCTGCCGTGAGCATAAGAAGAAGCTACTACTGGTCGTCTGTCAACTACCTCCTTGAAGATGAGGTAATGACACGAAAAACTGTCACACAGTCTCCCCCATTGAGGACATCCATTTGCAAATTCGTCACGAAAGGAAAAGTTGGTCATGTCATACACTAATTTCGAAACTCATGTCCTGACTTCTCTTGGCCAGCAAAGCTTTAAAAATTGTAATCACGGCTCAAGATTTATGAACACGAGACACTTAATCCTTAAGGCAAGGAGGAGCACTGCTTAATGGTAATGAAATTTGAGTTGCATGCACATTTCCATGCGTCATTCCTAATTAGCCATAGGAATAAGACACTAAATGTGGGTGGGAACAATCCTTAACTGCATATTAAAGCCTGTTTGCAATTGCTGTCCACTCTGCCGTGGAATGATCTCAACTCAACATACTTGCCTTGGGATCCCGACGTTCGTCGTTCTTCTTGTTCTAATCCTAAACTGCTTTCGCATAATTTACAATTTGCAGACGCCAAAAATCATCTTGTCTTCAGTCTGCAGGAGCTATACACGGCAAAATATATTTTCTGAGCTGCATGCTTGTCTTGTCACGCTGAAACCGGCTGAAAAAACACTCCGTAAGGTAACATCACGACTGTATAAAAGAATGCAGCCCTGTGCTCGCTTCCTACCCTTATAACGCTAACGACCTAATCTTTTATGAGGTTGCATTGTCGCGAAGAAACAGTTTTGAGAAAAAAACATTTGCAAAGCTAGACTCAACAGGGAACATACAGGCTACGTACAAGCATTTCTTTCCGAAACGTGAAAAATTTGCGACTTTTTTGCTCGGCGTTTTAAGTTTTCACGCCCTTGATTTCATATTCATAAAGGTTTAGCTTACACTCACTTATTATGTGATAATTGCTTTGACGATCCTATTGACTTAACCATGATGACTTCACTCAGAAGACTTTCCTCCTTCAGTTATTCTCAGTGCATGTGCTCATTTGTGATCTTGTAAACTGCTACTACTATGTAATACTACTTCAAAAAAGTAGCGGATATTCCTGCCCAGGATTCGCAATCGAGGCAATGAGCCGGCATAAGTTTTCATAGTTGAGTAAATAGGCGTGCTTTGACTCGACAATAGCTCAACTTATGCGTAAAATGGCTAACGAATAGTTAAGTCTAACATGACTTTTTCTCTATTAATACGCAGGAAACTTGAAAATGTCACTCCGCTACTTCTCACCGTGTACACGGGCACTTGTGTAATGTAAAATGTTACTTCCTGTGTTTAGCACGTGATTTAAGCACCTCCGCGTGTACGGAAGCACAATGCGCTTATTTTATCATACTGAGAGCTTGCGAAAACATAATGACTCGCTTATGAGCATGACAGTTTTTTTACTAGCTCGTCACCTTGTAGCCACGTACAACCATAGTGAAAATAGAAAATATTTTGGTCGTGGAAGATGATGCAGAAACGTAGCTGACAAAAATCTTATGTGCAGCAAACCTCACAAGAATCATGTACTGCATCTTTGAATCATTTGTAATGAGGACGTGAATTCGCATAAGTGACTCCATGATGCACCACATCGCTGCTAATTCGTATACAGCTGACAGAAAGCTGCTTGGAGTGTGGGAGTTCACTTCCTCAGAAGATTAAATTTAAACTTTGTGAACAAACTCTGACTTAATGATATGTTGTCTTAACAAAGAGCCCAACATCTTCTATGCAGGATTAGGATTTGATGATGCCCTGGAAGATTCAACGATCATTCAACAAGTACTCAAAGCGCAGTGTAAATAAACCACTGACTCAAGCAAAGGCAGGGTTAGATGAAGGGCATGCAGAGCTGTCAAAATAAAGCCGGGAACTATCACGTTCAAGTTGACCTCGAGGAGCATTCTAAATGCTGACTATGATATTGTTTGTAAATGCAAGATTTAAGCATGCACTTGAGGATTCAATGATTTCACCCAGCTTAAAATGTTTCACCAACTACTTTATCAATTCTAAGAATTTTGAGAGCCTAAAATTTGAAAAGTTTACAACCATACTTTAAAACGAGGCTGGTTACCTTGGCAAGATTAAGAAATTAAGTTGTCATTGGTACGTGAAATCTGAAGCCGATGGCTTTGCAGAGAAAAAAGCATTCGGAACAGTAAACCTGTACTGCACAATGCGCAAGATTGATTGACTGAACATTATGTAAAATGATCTGAGAGGTGAGGCGTGCACAAGAAACCTCACGGGAA
>VRMD01001469.1:0-16878 GCA_009872375.1 Sminthurides bifidus
AGAAAGTATTTTGTGCAACTATACTGCTTTGTGTCCTGCTTGAAGCAGAAACAGTTGATCGCACGTTGTGCAACGTGTAGTTTGCAAGTTTTCCTTGTAATGAATGATGCGTTTTCTCATAAGTTTCACGTCTATCTCGTATAGCTTACCAATTCCACGTTTATGTACTTATACAACCTTTTTCAACCTATCGTTCAATAGCAATTTATGAATTTATTAAAAGAATATTTCAATTTTGTATTCTATAATGAGACAGTTTGATGAGATAACAGAAGCACGAATTTGTGCATCCATGCTTTTCATGTGCACCATCAGATTTTTCACAACAGTAACAATGAATTTTTAAATCCAAAGCAAGAAAGTCTAGTCCTCTTCAAAAAGTTATAGTTTTTCTATCATTAGATTTAGGCGTGGACTGCTGTGATGCTGTCAAAGTCTCCACCTGCGCGGACAGATTGTGCGCTTTCTGACAGGTCATGACATAGTTATGTTGCAGTGCTTTTTGGTATCGAAGAACACGCTTTTGTTCTTCTTGCCACTTCGCTCGTTCCGCTTCCCACAATGACGTATTCAGAGAATTCCGGAGTTCCATTTCCTGTAAGGCAAGCCATTTTTGAGTTTTGAGATCCGACAATTCCGGTATCATAACAAGACAAAAATCGCAAAGCTGCTCTTTAAGCTCCGCCTTACAACACTGACCTTCAGTTTCTTACGAAGCGTTTCGTTTTCATCGGACATATCCTTCCTCTGCTTGTCTTGTAGCATAAGCTTCTGTTTAAGTGCCATGTTCTCTCGTTCAATAGCTTTAGAAGTCACGGAGGACATGTGATAAACCACCACGAAGATTGCTAAGCTCGGAAGCCAGTGTCTGCACATGAGAACGCAACTGGACTACCTCATGAGAACGTGTGACCTGATCTCCCTGCAATGCAAAAAACAGAAAGAAGCATGTAAGCCAACATCTTAAAACTGAAATTTACAGAATCAATACTAAACTCGTCAAACAAATGCATTACTTGACAGTCTTTTAATTGTGCTTTCAGTAAGCAAATAGCCCATTCCGCCTCCTCCAGCTGCGAGCTTCTGGAATCCAGCTCCTTCTTCAGAACAGAGGTCATCCTCAGGCTTTCGTCAAGTTCATCTTTCAGTTTTCGACGTTCCTGCTGGAACTTTAAAACAATAATTCAAAGGTCAGTGCAAGTCTCTGGAAATACCCTCAGCAATATATACGAAGGGCTGTTGTAGTACATCTCCTTCCATGATATTCAAGCAAAACCATCGACTCAACCCTCCTGATGCTAGAATTTTTACGTCAATCAAATCCGCAGGTCACTTACCTGACACGACTGCGCTGCCAGCGCCTGTTCAAGCTTCACTGTCCTCTGGTGAGCAGTCCTTAAATGTGTATCGTACACTGACTGAAGGTGCTTCAGGTCCGCTTCCCAGTTTTTCGAGCTGTAAAGCTGCAATTTGTAAACACGAAGGTATAAGCAAATCCAGCTGTCCAAACAAATCATCTTGTCACCTTGCATTAAATAAGAGCTTTACAAGTTAACAATCTTATAAGCACCTACCTTCTCATTAATTTCAGGATTATTAAGAGACTCCAGTGTGTTCACCCGCGGACTTGTCATTCTCAACGGAGTGATGCCAACATCATCAATGTGCAACGTGGATCCTAGAGCCGTAAACAATTCTCACTTAAGTCAGACATCGTTTCACATCATTCCAACCAGGCCTTAGCAACGTTTCTAATGATAGATCAGCAAAGAAGTCTCCTCCCAAATGGAAAATCCTCCTTGCGATTCCAAAAGCGTTACCTTTATGGTAAAACTCCTTCGACGGCAATACATTACACAAGGATCCCCCAAACCTCTGTGAGTTAAGCGGTCCCTGTTGCCCGGGAGACGCACTGTTGTTACTAGGAACAGGCACCATTTGTCCTTGCAGCTTATTTTCCGCGTTCCGTCTCATAAAGTTGTCCGAATTTCTTCTCTCTAATGACTGTACTTGTTTCATAGAACCTGGAAAGAGTTNATTTGTCCTTGCAGCTTATTTTCCGCGTTCCGTCTCATAAAGTTGTCCGAATTTCTTCTCTCTAATGACTGTACTTGTTTCATAGAACCTGGAAAGAGTTCCCATTTAAGCCTTTTAGTCAACAGAAGCAAGCAATCATTCATGTCCCCCCTGCATCCATTCAAAACCACAGCAATTTCCCAAATCTCCACGTTTCCATCAAACCAAGTTCAAATCTTGAGCAAAGATCGTAACTCAGTTCGACCTTCTCATCTCAATCCTCATTATACGCAACGAGCCTAGCTTCGTCAACCAAGAGCTCCTTCCAACCTCCCAAGGAAGCAACCAGAGCTCATTAACTCATTTGATTCAAAGCCGTTGGCCCCTCACCTGGCCCGTACAAATCTCCTTACAAATCTCTTTACAAGTTAAGCGGTCCGTTGTTAAGATGTTGATTTAATATTCATTCCGTACTTGCTTCTTATCAGACCAACTGCTTATTGCTCGAGCTAGCGAGCTCAGGCACGATTTAACAACCAACATGTTGTAAGCTGACAGTGAGCTCGAATGACTTGAGTTAGACCCGGAGCCCAGGAACCTGAATTCTTTCCGCTCCCTAATTTCTTATTCAATAATTTAAAGCTTGAGCTGCTCGCTCACTAACAGGGCCGGATTTTTCATACGCATGGATGTATGTTAATAACCCGTTAAATCCAATGCTTTCTTCCTCTCCCTAATGTTTCAACTCCTTTAAGTTTATGGTAATCTATGCCTACATCACGATTACAGGTCAGCACCTCCGCTAACGCTAACTGCCCAGCATTTGAACGGTGAAAAAGTGGGTAGGAGACGTGGCGGAGCGGTTGGCTTGTGCCGTGAATGTCGTGCATACAAACGAACTAATAACCAACATGGCAACAGGGTAATGTCGTCGACAAACGTTACTCACGTAGGAGAGTTACAATGGCACACGCACGCTCAATTGCTAATTATGTATTCGAAGGACTGTTGAGAATTACGGTTTGAGAATTTGGTCACTTACTGTAATTGGGCTGGAGCCGATTCCCAACTTCCGTCGGTTTGAAGGCAATAGGTCGGATAATGGCTTTGGCACACTGAAATCGCAATAATCATTAAATTGTTAGTTGACCGCATTCATAACCACGAGTCAAAACCTACAGACGATCAGACAGACAGTAACCGACAAGGAAACCAAACAACCTCACAGACACAAGTTTCAAGATTTTTAAAGGGTAAAACCGTGTGAATGAATGAAGAACCTCAAGAAATATAAAGTGAGACGGGTCTACGAGGCAAAAGGCAACGGCAGCCCTACCTCCATATTATCTTGAGATTTCGCCAACAAATCCACTGTGGGAGCCGTGCCGTAAATCATGCAGAATTCCGCACACGCTCCTACTTCTCTCGCCGTAAAAGACCGTCCTCCACAGATGAATGCCGTAGTAGTAATCTGACGCAAAAACCTTGCGGGCACAACCGCATAATTCCGCTGCCACCTGCCTGCCACCGGCTAACACACCCACAAAATGCAAAAAAGGTCCTGGCGCAAGACAACAATGAGTCGGCGGCGAACTTCTGAGTTCCATTCACAATACGCTCAATTCAGCAATGCCTCTGAGCATCTGTCCAACTTGACCTTTGGTCCGCCAAGCTCCTGCTTGTGATCTTGCTGGATGCGGAATGTTGCGAAATTAATTTGTGAATTTAGTTGGCGAACTTGGGTCATATCACTTTTCACTTAACAGGGCAAATTAAGAGGAAAAGGAGGCAATGACGTCATTGAATATCTTTGTGGCCGGATCTTTTAATATCCGGTGCAAGATGAAGACGCAAGTTCTCAAAAAACGCTTCACCAACAAGACTAGCTGCACTTCAAGCGTCCACTACGTTTCAGTTCAAATAGTGCCAGCAACGGGTAAAAGTAAAAGTAACCTCTTTTAATTTCCAGCACAGACTGACCATCACATGGTTGCACTGCGACAAGAAGTTGTAGACTGAAAGGAAGGAGCCGAGAAGACTCAACTGCTCTTCCATTCACTTCCGGTCGCGTATCTTCTTATAGTCTTCTGTTTCTCGCCAGTGAGTCTGATTCAGCTGCACATTCGCTCTTACGGTTGATGAAAGCAGTGTCGATGATGTAAACACGCGATACCGTAATGATATTACAGGTGATGGCTCTTCCTACAAGCTTCGGGTTCCCAAACTTTGACAATGTAAGAAGGCAGTAAAGGTAGCTCTCAAGACTCAGAACCCAGTCTTCAGCTTCAGGTAGGCACATTCACCAACATGTAATTTCAATTTCCTCTAATGTGATTTTTCTCCATTTTCTTCTCAACTCATCTCAAAACTCACAGTCTTTCCTACCTCAGTATTAACACTTTCTTTTCGGCTCCAATCGTCTAATTAGCTAATTGTGTGAACCCTTCCCAAGAAATTGCCGGTTCATGCTAATCAAGTTTGGTAGCTGGGCTGTGCCAACTCCTCGAGCCAGCTCTGATTTCCTTTAGGTTTGGCTTGGAATGAGCCCAGTCTGAGTCCCTGATTCACATCATTTTATAAGTCAAACCTGTGTATCAAGTCACAAGGGAGTTTCACGTTTCACTTATGCCAATAGACAGTCCGTTACACAGCCACTGTTTTGATTTCGATTATTACCTGTCTCTTCTCACCTGACTGTACAAGATTTCCCTGTGATCACGCAATTATTAGAGTCTTGTATTCAAGGAGTCGAGCTGCGATCAGCCAAAATCGTAGCTAGAGCTGGCAACAGGTGTGTGCAACAACTCAGTGTGTGAATTAGCCTCAACGAGTAAATCTCTATGCGCAAATTCATCACAGGTTTTCCATCTGGCTTCTCTATTGCCACGGCCCTTTCAACGACCCGATTCCCTGTCTGTGAAGAATGACAGGTTTAATTTGCTCACCTGAGAACTTGCACAGGTTTTAATTACTTTTGATATTGTTTTTGTACAGATATTTCCCTGTGATCACGCAATTATTAGAGTCTTGTATTCAAGGAGTCGAGCTGCGATCAGCCAAAATCGTAGCTAGAGCTGGCAACAGGTGTGTGCAACAATTCAGTGTGTGAATTAGCCTCAACGAGTAAATCTCTATGCACAATTCATCACAGGTTTTCCATCAGGCTTCTCTATTCCCACTGCCCTTTCAACGACCTGATTCCCTGTCTGTGAAGAATGACAGGTTTAATTTGCTCACCTGAGAACTTGCACAGGTTTTAATTACTTTTGATATTGTTTTTGTACAGATTCAGAGACTTTGACCAGAGCTTCGCCTTGATGCAACAACTAGCAAGAAATCACACGCTTGGAGCTCCTCAGGCCCCAGGTTCGCAACTGAAAAGAAGAGCTGAACTGATGCTCATGAATAGCAGTTCCAGTTTGACGTTGCCTTTGAGAACCGATTCTCTCTCATCATCTCCGGCCACGAATTCCAGTTCTCATGCTTACGAACCTGGACACGGACACGGACTTAGAAGAGACGGCGATGAGAATCTAAGTTCCGGAGTTGTGGCTTTAATGACTTGGCACGTAGGAAAGTATGCATGAAAAAGTCTCTCCAGCTCCAGCAAAGGCTGAGAAGAGAGCTCGTGCCGGTTCAATTACTCGGATTATCGCATCGTCTGAAACATTCATTCCACGGTTTATTATGCTACGAAATTCAAGGACCGTGCCGTGCTCTCAAGGCATGAAATTCGTTTAATAGAAGATTGCCGGGATTACAAGCTGGCAGACTGTGTGAAACCAGCCAGATCCGCAGTACAAGTATGTTGTCCATTGTAGCAAAGAAATATAGCGTACACCGGCCAAAATAAGAGAATAAAGTAAGTTCTGTATTCATCTCCTACAGGTCTACGTCATATTTATACCATAAGACTGACCGGCCCTCGGACTTTAAAACAAGTGGGGCAAAAAACGGTCTGAAATTTTCCAACGATCATTTCCTCCTAGCGTTCTTTACAAGGCTTGTTTGCCAGCAGACTGATGAGTCAAGTAAGCTCCAATCCTCAATATGGGTTCATGCAAACGCAAACATGTGCAACGTGGATACAGCTCAGGTATTTCGTAATACAAATTTTGTATTACAAACTCAGGTACGAGAATCTCCTGATGCATTAGCAAGCTATGAAGTGTAATTCACTCCGCATGTCTGTCCGCCAGACTGACAGTCCACTCGCTCGTCCTTCTTGATACATTCCCAGTTTTCGTTTCTCATCCTTCCTGTTTGTATCAAAGAAATCACATACCTGGATGAGGAGTTTTTACTCTACCGCAGCATGAAGTCATACAAGAGGCCTGAAGTCCATCCTGTACCTGAACCGAGGCTCTTTTTTCTAATTTTGTAACCTGGACTGGGATACCTGTGCCATTTATTTCGTGGTGAGGGATGAGGGCGTAAGGCTGAGGACCATCCCCCACTAATCTCGGCAAAGTTTGGTGCTCCACGTACTCAAAGGCAGGGTACGGTGATGACAAAGGTGGATGAAGCATGACGTGGAACATACTCTATCAAGATGAAAGCAAGAACCACTTCCGCTCCTAGTAAACGGAAAGTTGCTCCTGTGTTCCTCCTCCTAATTCCTACTATCACGACAGTAGAACTGGGGATAAATGAGTTTTTCTCACACCGGAAGGCCGATGTGATGAATGTCATTAATGTGGATTTTATGCTTTTGTTGAGCCAGGGACAGCGTTCAAAATCTAAAATGTCACATATGATGACTGGAACCACAAGGGATTTTAAACAGATTAGTCATTCGTCCTGACATTGGGAGTGAGTCATTGGGATGTAAATTCCAATTCTTGGTAAAGCCTTGAAGGCTTTATTGTCACTAACTATTACAATTTAAGGCTCTTTGTCGCAATTGCAGTAGCTGCGCTACGGCGATCGACGCCATGGTGGAGAAACTGCCATGACAAAATCTAGGGAGGTGATGATCCTCGACCTTGTCTGATGGGGTTTAATGAGTACCTAAGTGAGGCATAAGACACGAAGTTTGTTTAATAGAAGTTATAAGGAACAGGATGAATGTTTCAAGTCACATAGTTAAATGTCTTTACAACCTGTACACAAGGTTAATTAAGCGTTTTTGTTGTGACCTGTGCTGATAACGGTGGAAAGGAAAGAAAGTCATTTTTTTAACAGTGTCAGCTCTTCGGTATTTAAACACTAGGCTTGAGTACCATATCCAGGAGCTGTTCCTGTTAGGCACACCCAGTACACCAAACATCAACGGTATCAGGTTTTGCAACGGATTTAAACGACTGAAATGAAAGAATCGCACCCAGGAACAAGAAAATCTTTTCTTATTGCTGGCCAACAGTTGTGATGACTCATGCAGTCATACAGGATGAATTGAATTATCGTTATTAACTATCGCCATCATCGTGGTCTTTGCCACTAACTGTTCAGCTGTTGACTTGCTGATCTACCCCCTCCTCCCCTTCATCTTTCGCAATTTCACCCCAAGTGCAGTATTACCACTGCTCACACACCCATGCCCTCGCCCAACCATTAACTACCCTGAGCTGTCTCTAATATCTGTAGTTGTAATAAAGTCATGTAATCTAGAAGCAAGAGGATATGTGTGACATGAACTGATTTTCGAGCGTGTGTATAAGCTGTAATCCTTCCATACTTATGATCTGCTCCCATCTTCTCTCCAAAAAATCCCTGCAGGGGTCATTACATTACAACCATCCTCCGTCTCAATTTGCAGCCTACGAATTTGCCCAATGCCCTCGAAATCCATTTGTGCAGGTGTTTATACGATTGTTATGCATATCGTACACAAACTGCGAATAATGGACTGGGTTTTAGAACCCACGGAGTCAAGCCGGACACGTTATTCAAGTGACAAGCCTACATTTTGCCGTCATTACTTTAATGGAAAGGAGTGAACTAATGGGCTGAAAACGCATTTCAGGTGAACTCATTCATAACACGAAGGAATTGCCAAAATTGGAATCACGTGAATCGGGAATCTAATTATGTGCAATTCTCTAAATTGCTTGACGGCTCGTAGGTTTGAGCTCGTGTCGAGGTATCGTAATTCCATCTCTTCGTGTTCCTTTCAGCTAGGGAAATGATCAGTTTCATGTGCATAAACAGAGGAGGACGTGATTTTTTAATGGCTTTGGAGACAAAACAGTTAGGAAAGGCTAACGAAATCAATACAGTTACTAGGATAATTGAAGGAATGAAAGCATGAAGGTGGTAACAGCATGGGAATCGTTGCTCTGTTATCCAAAATCTACTAGAAATTCAGCTAAGAAATCTAAGCTCACTTACGGAAGAATTCAAAGTCCCGGTAAATTTCGGCGGCTGCCGCCTTAACGACTCCACGGAATGGTCCTGTACCTCCCTCATGCGCTCATACTCACCGCAAACTATGGCACTGGAACTGCGATTGATTCCAAACTGACTACTCCCGTTCATTGGTAACCTAGGAACAGAGGTGTGGGTGCACACGTTGCCAAGGCGATACAAATCACTTTCACACGTAATGGGAAATCTCCGGCTGCTCAGTTTGCAGAGGGCGCAGTTGCTACTGCCGCCGTTGTTGTTGCTATCTCCGTTGACACTCGGAGTCTGCGAAGCTTGCACGTACAGCGCCCCATTCAAGGACTGAGTGTCGTGGTCCCTGCTTCGTAGCGCCGGCAACGTCCCACCTTCAAGCTTCAGTGCAGGTGACAAAGGCATGGGTGAATGCCTCGGCGTTGGCGAATCATCGTCTTCAGAAGTCACAGTCTCATGGCCGCTGTCAACGCGTGCCATTCCGTCGTCCCGTCTCCTTTTCTGGATTCGGCAAGGAGGGATACACTATTGTACAGCAAAAATGCCGCTTCCTCACGATCTCACCCAGTAGCTAATGCACCTTTCCAAAAGGAATTTTGATACAATACTTGGAAATTTTCCCCAGTTTCCGGCAACCTGCTCCTAAGTAAGGTAGCACCAGTTGGTGTTCCCACGTAAACAAATCAATTTTCACGCTCCTGACTACAAAAACCCGTAGCCACTGACTGAATCACTGGGCTTTGCCTTTCTTTCCGGGCTTTCATTCACTCCTTGTCACTTCCTGCAGCTTCTGGTCCTTGTTCGTCTCGACGGTCTCAGCGATTATGTCAACTCAGGTGGAAGTGTAGAAGATGCGGCTCTCTGCCTCAGCCCACGACTTGGATCAGCTTCAATGCTTCGAGTTGTAAAATCTCGTGCCTCTGGTATTAAAAATCCCTTCCGCAGCTACCGTCTTTGGATTCCTGAGAAACAATTAAATACAAATTACTTGAGGAAGAAACGCATTAGCGATTAGGGCTCAGCAGCTTTGGTGTGAGAACGGCGGAATTGTATCTGCAACTTAGTAGTTGAGCCAAAGGACGTGATAACATGGCGTTTGAATGTACTCGAAATCTCGACAGCGTAGCCAGTAGGCAAAGCAAGTAATTAAGCAAGAGCCGTATACGTCAATCGAATGTTTCACATTCAGATACTAGCTATTTGCCCGTGTCAGCGGTAAAGTTACACTAATGCTTTTCTAACACGTTTTACTACCGTATCACCAACCTTAGATTTCTAAATCTTCTTCTTATGTCAATCCAGCTAGTATCTTCAATTCAAACAGTCAATTCACACAGTGCTTTAATCTCAAGTCATCCGAGTTAGAATCAAGGCAAGAGAGACACAATTTCACTCTGAGGCTCAGATCGCTAGGTAAACAATGTGACTGAATCTGCTGAGAGATGAGATACCTGTCAGAATCTCTTGGCAAGATGCGAGGATTGCTGCATCCCGTCTTAGTAGGCTGTTCACCCAAGGGGTGGTTTTCATCTAGCCCGGCAATTCATACAATTGAACGACGCTCATAGCAATCATGTTGTTGAGAGTCAAATGCAATTAAGAATTCGCACACACTCGGACTAGCGGTGCTATGGCCAGCTATAAAATCGCGAAGAGCCAGTATCGTAAATCAGAGGGAAATGGCGATGAACAGGGCGGAAGACAAGGAGAAAGAAGTATTCATCCACCTTGTCCCGTGCTCCTAATTCATCACCTCTTGTCTTACATTCATTGCTGGGTTGCTGATGAGGAAGAGACGAGAGTAATGTTATTTGTTCCGAGATTTGTTTTACGGACAGTGTCTTTGGCCTACGCATTCCTCGTGACGAATCATCACTCATCTTTTAATGGCTGTCACATCAGCGTTTCTTCTTGTACTTATAGGCGTAATGCTGTAAGGTTTCGGAGGTATGTTTCGATGCAGCGTCCCGTCTGTACTCAAGTACTCAGTACATAGTTTGAATCTTCGTGTCATTAACAGAGACAGAGACACACAAACATGTATTTACTGTGCTCTTCTATTTGTCATTCACCTAGGTTGGGCATACATGGGCTGTTCAATTTAAGACGCCGAGCAAGGTATTTAGATAGTGGTAAGGCCCACGTATGCAATTAAAAGTATTACATGTTCCTGTGGTCATGTGGCCCACTTTCTTCATTGGGCATTGACGAATGAGAATGTGACACTTTGGTTTGATCTCAGCCAGTATTTGGCGGATAAGTGCATGGGTACTGAAGCGCAGTTTTAGTGGATAGGGATTCCAATGCGTAGATTGTGACCACTCTTCGGTTTTTTGGCACATCCTGTGCAATTTTGCAATCGAGTGCCCGTTATGAAGCTACGAGGGCAGCCAATTTTTGAAAAAGTCCCTACCATTTTTGCGCTGAAGACGCTTTTCAACTACCCGGTACAGAACAAGCATTTTCCCCTACGGCACAATACGAATCCTTTTTCTTGCTACATCAACACGCCATCTCGTAAAATACTACCAGTACACGAAATCTTGTAAATCCGGTATCAACGTAGGAGCAATAGATACATTTTAATCCATAAAACGGTTGTGCTGATATCCATGTCTCAGTCAATTCTTTTCAAGCTGGAACAGCATGTATGCTTCCATTTATAGACAGGAACAATCTTGTGAATATGACGTTACTGTCGACGACGTATCGAATGGCATAAGTCGCACGTCCCTGGGACTCTTCGTTTGGGAGCAGCGCGCTGGCCAAACGGCATAAACGGGATTTTTCGGCTCTTTTTCTGCTTTCATCGTGGTTTGAGCTAAATGAGTGCGGCTATTTAGCGATTTTAGATGACGACGAATCGAATGGCACAAGTCGCAGGTCCCTGGGACCCTTCGTTTGGGAAGCAGCGCGCTGGCCAAACGGCAAAAACGGGATTTTTCGGCACTTTTACTGCTTTAATCGTGGTTTGAGCCAAATGAGTGCGGCTATTTGGCGGTTTTAGATGACGACGAATCGAATTGCGACCCTGGGACCCTTCGTTTGGGAGCAGCGCGCTGGCCACACACCGGTGAGCGGTACTACGTGGCTGGATTTGATGATCCGAACACTTACAATTGCAACTCAAAGATCTGAAATGAACCATGATGATCACTATAAGAGTCTGAAACACAATATTATTTACTAACAAATGTCATTATTATTATACTTTTATGCATTTTAATGTATATTACAGTCCCTTTTTATATTAATCATACGATATTTGCTTGTATCCACAATCTCTCATGCTTTAGTGCTAAAATAGTCATAGTTATAGGTACTACAGAACATAACGCATATATCATCCTTTCAAAGCGTTTTCTCTGTCAATACTCCCAGACTGCTTCCGCATAGGCGCAAAATTAAATGTAATACACATTCACATTAGCTCATTTCTTTGGGTTTAGACCTTCGTTTTTTGGCATATTCGTGACTTCAGTATAGTCTGCACAGGGCGAAGTACCCAATATAATGCCTTTTATGCAATGCATGATTTGCCACGTATTCTCATTTCTTCGCTCTTGGAACTTATTGGGACTACTCGACACGTGCCCAACCGGAGCCAAATATCAAGACTGAATCACGCTCTCAATCACGCACATTGCAGCAATGTTTCTATACAGAGGCGCCACATCCAGATACACACCAAACAATTAAGGCAGGAAACAAGCCCAAAGTCTGTCAATCATTTCGCACTATCGGAGGAGATATACAGTTTCTGTGGAGGGTTGTGTGCCAGTGGCAAAACAGAACGACCGAAAATCAGCCTTTCTTCGTTATTGCTAAATGCCCATCTGCTAACGAGAGAAGCGTGGATTAAGTAAATAAGAAAAATTGTCATACTGAAATTCTTTATCGTCAGTCGTTACTCCGTTTTCCTTATGGTAAATCTACTACATTTAAAACGAATCATATAACGAAGGCCAGGCACCAAGCCTGATGTGTGCCAGCGTTATGTCACGTCCAAAGCACCCCAGCCTAATCAAAGGTACCAAACTTAAAAGCAAACTGATTAGAAAAAGACGTTAAACATGAAGACGATTTAGTAACGCAAAAACAACATCATGTAAAGTTCTTTCGAGTCCTAAAGAGACAATCCCATCATCATAACTACTGGCGCCAGTAATGTTTGAACAGAGTTTAGCAAATCTCTTCACTTTCATTTATGATTGCCGTATATCCATTCCATCTTTAGCTACACAAACACTAGAATCAAGGTTGGAGCCACGGAGCCACTCATCGTCAGCTACTGTGCAAATTTGCCAATATGCTGGAGGTTGAAATAATATGAATTATTGACACTTGCAATTAAACTTCATATCGACTTGAGAGGATGGTAAAGAGAGAGCAAGAGAAGAGCAAGCAATGTATTTGAGCTCCTGTAGACTAGTAATTTTCTGTGGTAAAAATAGACATTTGGAATACAAACAAATTACTGTCGTAAAGAGAAAAATTCGGGGAATACTTTTTTCGAAGAAACCAGTGAAAAATATCAGTCAGTGCCTTCAAAATTACGAAAGACGACTTGACAACTAAAGAAGAGAGCTAGGAGAACCCAGGAATCCGCGGCGAGGGAATTTGCATAACAAGAGATAAGTCAAATTTTTTGCAAGTATATGTGGATCTGGGTCCATACATACCATCTCTAGTGGTCCAAGTGATACTGTCACACAGACTCCGTCTATATCTAGAACTGGAATGCCAAACCAGAAGAGGAAGGGTTCATCCACTAACACGTCGCCAAACACCTCTACAAAGACTAGAGCTAGACAAACGACTAAGATGAGCATGGAAACTGAAAACACCCACGACGACACTCCTGCATGGGCCACGATTGTTGTGCAGCAAATGCAGGAAATGAAATCTGGACTGGAGGACATGAAAACAGAAACACGGAACAATCTTCTAGCGCTGGATACTCGAATGGCAGCCATGGAGACAACGTTAGATGTCATCAAAACCGTGAAATCAGACCTAGAGAAAACGTCGAAGCTAGTTGAAATCAACACTATGAGAGGTGAAGATCATGAGCAAATGATTGATGATCTTAAAAAGCGTGTCTTTTTCCTAGAAAAACAACAAAGATCAAAGAATGTAGTGATGCGCACTCACCAACACCTGCCAGACAAGCATGATGACCTAAAAGCGGAAATCATACACATGTTCAACAGCCAACTCAATCTAAGAATCAAGATTTCCAAATGCTACAAGATGTCAAAGAAAATGCCAAACATCGTAAAGATAGAACTAGAGGATGAAGACCAAAAGAGACAAATATTCAAAACACTGAAAAACAAGCAACCCACTTCCTTTAAGCTAGACGACGACCTGACAAAGGAGGAGCGACTACGCATAAACCATCTTCTGAAATTGAGACGAGAAGCAAGAGACAACGGGGATGAAGCAAAACTAGTCGGAGAAAAACTATACATCAATGGGGTACTAGTAGATGTAAATCTTAACGACCGAAAAAAGAAGGACTGACAAAAACAGAATCTATCGGCTCTATCCTGGAACGTCAACGGACTAAAAGATAAGTTAAATGAAACACTACTAGAAATCTATTCATGTAAACCACTAGTCTTCTGTCTTCTAGAAACATGGATAACTGATATTGAAATAAGCTGGTTTCCAGATTACAACATTATACATTCCCCTGCTACTAGAACGTCTAGTAAAGGAAGACTGAAAGGTGGTATAATACTAGGAGTAAGCTCAGACATTTCTTACACAATAGTTAAGCAAAACGAGTGGCTAATCCACATTAAAATAGATACAGCAGAATTTATATTCGTTTATCTAGATGGTAAGCAATTAACTAACATTACTGAAACAATCAACCAAATGAGAGGAAGAAATTCTGTCCCAGTCATTCTGATGGGAGATTTAAATGCTAGGACAGGCAACAAACAGTTACAGCCGAGAATACATCGCAAATCAAAAGATAAAACCACAAATAGAAGAGGTAACCAGCTAGTCGAAGAATTTAAAAATATGAATCTCTACATCTGTAATGGTACAATTCAAGGAGACGAGCAGGGAAAACATACCTACATAGGACACGGCGCAAGTGTAATCGACTACTGCATTGTAAACGATAAAGCACTAAAACTAACTACAGAGTTCAAAATTATGGAATCTCACGTGTCGGATCATAACATTTTACTATGGACTAGCTCAAAAAAGCCTAGAGAAAAAGAATTGAAACTAGTGTGTAAATGGAACCAAGAGAAGGCATCTAAATACCAGCAAAATATTACTAACCTCTTAAACAATAACAAGAAAACTCAATCTACGGGGTATGCAGATTTTATAAACAACATAAAACTAGCACTAAAGCAAAGTGGGATGCTGAAAACTATTGACTCTAGCAAGGTGTACCCAAACAGGTGGTTTAACAACCAGTGCAATGAATTGAAACGATCAATTAAATTCATAAAAAAGAGGATAACAGAAACTGCGAACTTGGATAGAAACCCACAACTAGAATTACTTAAACAAAAACGTAAAGAATATGTCGTAGCGTGCAAGAAGGCCAAAAGTGATTACATAAGCAATTTAACGAATAACATCATTAATGCGAAAACTAGTCGAGACTACTGGAGGAATATAAACATGTTTCGCAGTAAACCTGCCATGATAAAACCAGACATTAAGGAGGAAGAGTGGATAAATTACTTTAAGAACATGTACCCAGCAAGATTAACAAGCCCGCTAGTTCCGCAACAAGAACACAACCCAATACTAGACTCTAACATTACAAATACTGAATTAAAACAAGCACTTAAAAAACTAGCTAATAATAAAGCAGCGGGACATGACATGATCATAAATGAAGCACTTAAGAACTTACCTGAAATAGGAATAAGCCAACTAAAAGACCTATACAATAAAATACTAGAAAGCAATATTGTGCCGAGGGAATGGCTCCTGTCCGTAATTTGCCCGATTTATAAGAAGGGAGAAAGAAATCAACCAATTAACTTCAGACCCATATCACTACTAGTAACTCTGCTCAAATTATTCACAAGTATACTAAATAACCGGTTAATTAGATGGTGCAATCAAAATAAACTAGTCTCAGAATGCCAAGCAGCTTACCAACGAGGTAAAAGCTGCACCGACCATAATCTCGTACTGTACACTATAACTAGCAAACTTATTAGCGAGAATGACAAAGTGTATCTATTCTTCGTAGATTTAAGCAAAGCTTTTGATAAAGTTAATCACCTAGAACTATGGAACAAGATGGAAAAGGCTGGTATTAGAGGAAACTTTATGAATACCATTAAGAATGTGTACGAGAACATGCAGGCTAGTGTACGTCTGGAAAACAAACTGACCAACAGATTCGAGATAACGGAAGGAATCCTACAAGGAGAGAGTTTATCACCAACCCTGTGGAACATATATGTAAATGATATTTTTGACACCTTTAACACTAGCGATACAACACCAGTAACAATAGAAAATTACAAAATCCATCTTTTGTTATATGCTGACGACATCATCTTGTTAAGCAACAATAGATACACTCTACAACAAAAAATCGATGTACTTTACGACTATTTTCTAGCCAATAACTTAAACATAAATTTAAGCAAGTCCAAAATTATGATAATTAGGAAAGGTGGCAAATTAGCGGACGAGGATGTGTTCTATTGGCATGATAAGAGTATAGAAATAGTTAACGAATACAAGTATCTAGGAATTACAATAAGAAGCACAGGTAAATTCGGCAAAACCACAACAAACTTTGTAGAAAAAGGTAAGGCCGGGGTTGATGCACTCTGGTCAATCCTAACACGTAGCAAAATGCCAATGTCTAGCGTACAGCTTAAATTATTCCAATCCCTTTCACTGTCACTAACGCTATACGATGCCCATATTTGGGGCCTAAGATATCTAGACGACTTTGAAAGACTGCACATGTACTTCCTGAAGAAATTACTTAGAATACCAAAATCTACTCCAAATTATATTGTTAGACTAGAATACAACTCTCCGCCTCTAAAAGTCAGAATAATCAAAAGACTTCTAAAATACATAGTTAGCCTTCTCCTCCGAAGCACAAGCAACAAATTACTAGACAGTTGCAAGAAATATTTATGGAGACTGAAAGGTGAAACCACTTGGAACTGGGCTAAGCAAATACAACAGATACTAGGAGATCTCATCGAATCAAGCACGTGGAACAGTCTAAGTCCGGACGTTTGGCTCAAGTCGATACCTACAATCACCTCCAAATATACCATGCGCTGTATAGAAAACGACATTCAGAGAATGAACACTAGCTGTATATCCTCAGCATTTAAAGAAAACAAATTATTCATCAGAAACGAGCCATACCTATTTAACAATCTCACACCAAAAGTTGTAACTGTCGTTGCTAGAATAAGAATCAACTGTGATAGGATTTATCTAGAAAATAAGGTGATCTATCTCACGGAAATATGTCTAATTTGTAACAAGAACTCAGAATGG
>VRMD01001470.1:0-16877 GCA_009872375.1 Sminthurides bifidus
CTTTAAACAATCTGCCTAATTGCGAAGGAATAATTGCCCGGCTGCCACTCATACTACAAAGTCAACTACCAACTTACAGACGACATGGTACTTTCTATGTTTGAAAATATAGCTGAAAAAAGTGCTTATAAAACCCATTAGCAGTTATCAATTCTTCAAAGAATGGAAAATGAATCGGAATCACTTTTCACAGCTTTGAAAGCTATCCAACGTCAATCCGAGTAGGAATGTATCTAGACCTCCATTAGATTAGTCACAAACCCTTCACTAAATTGCCTTTCATGAGCAGAATCAAGTAAGGCTTATCCATGGCAAAACTCAGGCTCACCAAAGACCAAGGTGTACTGACATAATCTGTGACAATCGACCGATATTCCTGTAAACTGCCATTGTTTTACCAAGCAGCGAACTAAATTGTCTCACGGTATGGGGTGCATATTGCCCCAAATCAGTCGGATGCGACATAAAAACCGAGCTGTATTTTTTTACCATTTCTTCACGCAGACTTACCGCGGACCTCAGCTCAATAAAACGGAGGGTGGAAATCATGAATATGAAATGTAATAAGTTACGCTAGCAAGTTGTTCAAACTCATCGCATACATTAAACACAAGCTCACTAAATTGTGCATACAGACAACGGTCATGAGATCGCTAGACCGAGACTACATCACGCTCCTTGGCCTCTGCAACATGTGTTTTTGGCTATCACGGATTAATTCAACGAATTATGAAAATTGGATTACTCTGATTGCATCTTCTTACATGTTTTTTATGCACATGTACCTTCCATCTGCCTGGGTGCTTGTGCAATCTAAGCTGTATAGATTTTACTCACGTACTATTCTGTTGAATAAGTCGATAATGCATCTTGCAGCCACAAAGTTAGTTAACAAACACTGAGATCGGATAGAATCTTGTGCAGTTGAAACTATAATTAACCGTGAAAACATAGACTTCCACAGCTCGTGTTCACTATGAGGGTGGAATTCATGTAGTAATTTGTAACTGTACAAATTTAGCGATTAAAACCTACTAATTGTTCCCTTGAGGTGATTTAGCTGTTAGCCGTACTTTTACCTTGATTTGCACCTAATGAGTTTGTTTAGTAATCACCTTATTAATTTTTGTGACAAATATGAAGACAATGGCTCATAGCCCTGTGAAATAATACTCTACTCTGACATTATAGAAAGTACAGGACAGGTACATAAGATAGCTTTTTTGACGTGAAATGTCAAGTTTGCAAAAAAAAACAAAAGTCACATGGTACTTACCTCGTGGTATTCTCCTACTGTAGCAGGCTCTTCTACGTTCATTCTTTGTTCACGTCAATGGTTAACGACATTAGCAGCCTCGGAAGTTAAAGTCTTTTATAAGAGCGAGCCACTAATCCGCGGTTTAGTTTTTGGAAAAATACCGGCTCTGAATTTTGAAAAGTGTCAGCAGAAACTTGTCATTGTTGGCACTCACAAAGATGAGGATTTCACCAGTTCCACAGCCCTTTGTTGTCATTCAACAAGCACAAACTGTCATTCAAAAAGGCTGGCTGTTGATGAGAAGGTAGTCAGTGTTCGAGTTGTCAAAAATGCACAGGGAGTTACCTCAAATACTTTCAACACCCACGTGCGAATAAGTAGTACGCTGCTTTGTTCAACTGAGTCAGTGCTATAGATTTTAAGAGCGTCTCAGGGGTTGCTGCCTTCATGAGGAAAAGGAGCATACTGAAGCTTTCAGGTGTTTACGCTCTGGACAAGAGCGATGGACAGGAGGAAAGGCTCTCCGTTGGGGATCCTCAGGTAGGTACACTCCAATCATCAACACAGGTGAGCTGAATGACTACTCTGAGCTAAAACCTCTTCCTGCGGCCAGTAACGTGGCAATAGCCAAGCCTTGGATTCCGTTACATGCATCCTTGTGCAATGCTACACGATGCTCGGCGTTTGAACCTGCAGGAGCCGGTCCCTCAGACACGGGGACTTAAGTTCCCGTCTCGGTGTCCGTTCTCATGCAGCATGTGGCAGGTACATAGTAAGCTGTCGTTCCCCCGTTCAATTCTGCCAGTCTGCCTTTTAGCTCGGCTAAAAACTGATTTGACTGGAAACTCTGGAAACATTACAATTTCCTCCTCCTGTCCAGTTGACTGGCTGGTTAAATCTCGAGTTAAATCTGAGAGTGGGGAACTCGAGCTTTGCAATTTCAAAAACTATTAAATACAACTTTGATTTCACTTCTCAATTTCACGTACAGTATGACCTACGTATGCTTTTTCACCTTTCATTTCCTGAAAACATCTTTCTGATTTCAAGAAACAAGGCCTGATTCTAAGGGAAAGCGAGAATCAAGCATATAGGATCTTTGAAGATCATGTTGGGAAACACTGTCCATTTCAAAGAAACAAGGCATGCATACTGGACAAACTGGACAATGTTTGTACATTACCGGAGGATGTGAGACTAGGAACTGGAGCTGGAGAGTCAGGAAAGCAGTGCATACTAATTATTTACCTATCAGATTCAGGTGTGCGTTCCAACTCAGAGGGTTAAGGGAGAGCTGGAGCAAAAACAATACTCCACGATTTCTCATCCCGACAGTCTGCAGTACAAACAGAGGAAGAATAATGCATAAATATTAGAAATTACTGATAGCACACGTTTCCCACGCTACAAGGAAAATTCCATATCCACATTACTCCAGTTGCAGCAGTATCATAAAAACTTCCAAATGTTATCATCATAATCACCCCGAACAGTGTGTGCACAAGTAGCGTAACAAAGCCGCACGGTCAGCCAACCTGATTTCGTCCATTGAAAAGTCCCGCTACAAGGATTTTCGTCCCGGTGAACTAAACTATGGCACTATTTTCCTTAACTAATGAATAAAATTACTGAATCAGTGTCAAGTACAGGTGCACCAATAATTTTTTATTCTTGCGCAGATTCAAATGCTCATGCTTCAATCTCTGACGACAAGACATCAGCGAAACTCTCCATTGTAGATAAATGAACACTGGTGAGATATGTCCTGTCTGGTGCAATCCAAAAGGATGAATTGAAGTTTAAGGTATTTTTTGTTAGCAGAACTAAATGCCTAGCTTAATTAACCAAAGTGTTGGTTAGTCACATGCATTGGGACCGGGAATCAATCGGATGAATTGGCATGCATAATATGAGAATAGGCCAATAAGCTTTGGAAAGTACTAACTGAGCAAGTACATACAATCTCTCAGCTCTTTCGCCCTAATAGCTGTTTCTCTTAGGATTTTCACTGTGTGAGCCAATAATAGTTAATTAAATCGCTTGCTTGCATTTCAAAGAAAACTTGGAGTAACACTACCACATGACGAATATGACTCCTGGTAAAAAATTTACTGCCCAAAGCACAGACTTGACATTTACAGCAATTGAATTTCTGAGGAATGTACTCTAAATAAGCCTCGGCTAAGAACCCGAGTGGCATCTCACTACTTTTAAGATGCAGGTCCGAGTAAAACATCCAATTTACAATGTCGAGTAAAACTGTTGGTTCCATCACTCCTCTCCTCCCAGAATCTCTTCTTTCCCACCTCAAATCTTGAAACTAACATTTCATTCTTGTGGTTATACTTGAGCTTAAATCTGGACTCATCTTTATTTTTTCAAATTAGCAGCTCTAACAGCTGTAAATTTACAACGTTCCAACAAAGCCTCATCTCTGCTTCAAATCCTGGGTTAGAAGTCACACCGTTTCAACAACAAGGGTCCCACCGTCGACAGACTCGGTAAAACAAAACAAGGGCCGTCCCAAGTTGCTTTTTAACATTGAGTAAGCAGCGATTGAAAGTTGCGCACAAGTCTTCATCTAATGTGCGTTTGCTTCTTCCGTTCCTCGGGATGAATGTCCATTTAATGATGGCGACGTTTTTATGGGCCTGGTGTATGTTTTTCCTGCTCTGGACAAGAGGTCACCAGAGCCTCCTACCATTTAGGCAATTTCTCGTAGAAAATCACCACACAGTAAATCACGTCGTCAGTCTTGTGGTAAATGGTACTTTTACTTAGCTCAACTTTTTAATTTCTTTCCTTGTCATCACTCAATCCTTTCCACAAATCAACTCGGTCAGTCTGTCTCTCCGTGATGACTGAGCTAGGCCAAGATTCTTGAACTAATTACCTCGAATCTGCTCTACGGAAAGTACTTTGGTATCCTTCATTTCCTTTTCTTACAGTCTTTCGTAAATGTCTCTCCGTGATGACTGAGCTAGGCCAAGATTCTTGAACTAATTACCTCGAATCTGCTCTACGGAAAGTACTTTGGTATCCTTCATTTCCTTTTCTTACAGTCTTTCCTAACGTAACTCTGCCTATGACATGAAAAAGTTTCGCTTGTGACGCTGAACGGAAGTAAGTATGCTGTATAGTAGATCATTGCATATATGAGCTTGGCTTGAAGTTAACAAGGGGGTTGATAACTTGATAATTGAAAGTTAGACTATAGATTCAATCGAAGCACCAATATGGAGTACAGGCATGCAATTCAATGTAATACGAGTATGTTTGCATCCAGATTTCCAGTACAGAGTCCACAAAAAGTGCTAAAAGACGTACTTTTGTGCTTGCACTTCAAAACACGGTGCCACGAGGAAAGCCATGTTATCAGAAACAAATTTCCTAGACACGGCACACTCGCCATCCTCACTACCGTACTGGATCCTTAAGAATCACCTCGACATTGCTCTATGGCATCAACGGAAGGAAGACCCAGACTTGACTTGCCTTCCGTCGTAAGCGACAGGAAAATTGCCGATAACAAATCTAAACATTGCAAGTTCAATGTCACGAAATATTAAAGCGAGAGTTTCATCACAACTTTTGATACAAACGTCATAGTTCTCCGTCTTCCTTGATCTTTATCACTCAGTCAGGATGGTGTAAAACGGAAACAAAAATTGCATTTGTTCTTACTCACCGCTACCTCTCACATCACATCAACATCATATCTCGATTAAGGTGTGATTAAAGCTCCCATGTCTCACTACTTGCAAGCTTTTCATCACCATGTCAGGTTATATTTTTGAAGGGACGCTTCCTTTAACTATGCGGAGGAAGGACGCGGGGGTAGCCAGTCAAAAAATTTCGGCCAAATGAATTACAAAAGAGACTGTAAGGGTTGCTATTGCAAACTTCCAAGTTTGCTAGTACAAAAACAATTACAACAGCTGAAGTATAGTTAATTCTAACGTAACCATATGAGTGCAGTTCAAGCCTGTATATTTACTAGTACCCGCTGCATACACTTACTAAAGAATATGCAACTTCACTTCAATATCAAATCTCCTTAATTGTTCAAACGGTATTGCATCACTTGCATAAGAACTCAGGTGAGCAAGCGCATCTGCATTAGAACCGTCAGATATCTGTAGTTCATTTGGAGGCACTCAAGTAACACATCCGTATCTTTAAACAAACCATTTATGAGATGTTTATACAATGTGCGCATTCAACCAATGTGATGAACGTGTTGAGGTTAAACCATTTGACTTAATTACATAGAATTTTATTGTGTCAAACAAACCGTGACAATGCCTAACATGCTCACTTTGCTTTCGTTAAAACGTCTCTCGCTAACATTTCTGCAATTTGTGCAAAATTCATCTTTGTTAAGGCTACTTTGAACCTGCATCACCTGCTGAGATTGGCGAACCAAGCCGGATAGGCACATGCCAAGCATTTTCGCTTGTGTCTTAAGCTAGTAAATTTATGTTATGTGAAGAAGTGTGCGTATTTAAGGCGCTGAATGCCATAATATCGTTACGGCATCATGAAATTTCCTGACTAACACCATTTGCTTTTGCCCCCCGTTCCTCCGGTAATGTACAGTCTCATTCCTCCCATGAAGCCCGAACTGGTTGACCACCACGATCGCTCTCTCCACGCCGGGTCATTTTTTCCATCATTGCAGTTCTTTTGGCTAAGAGTTTCAGCTTGCGCTGCTCAAGCTCCAATTTTTCAACCCTTGATAGTCTTCTTCGTTCAATAAAACTTCTTTGCCGTTTCCGTCTTTTCACCTCTGCTTCATTAGCAATCTCAATTGCATATGCAGCTTTTTGTTCCCGCAAAAGTAGTTCCCACTTTTCAAGCTCTGCATGCCGCAAGTTTTTCTCTTCTTGAAGAAGTTGGATCTTCTTGGGGGCTGCTTCATCTAATTTCTGAGACCGCATTTCAATTCGGTCCTCTCGGTGCAAGTTAAATAAAAGTTCACGCGCCTTTTGTTCCCACTGCCAGGGTCTGCACGCCATCTTTCCGTAACACCACAATATCAAGATATGTAAACCCGACGCACACCAACATAGGAGCTGTCTCAAGAAGCACAATGAGAAAAGGTCGAGATCAAGAATACAAAACGTTTTCACTCTCAAGCACAGGGAGGAACTGAATTATGAAGCTGAATTAAGTTTGAAATATCATTACGAATTGCTGTCAAAGTATGCACATTGTCATTACGATCATACCAGAGCGTGGAACTTTCTTTTATGCTGACACAAGTAAGACTTGGGCAAAGCATATTTGATGCCGTCGCAGTAGTCATCTGTGTTACCCACAACTAGTCGACTGTACTGACAGAACTTGTTCACATAATTTCCACCATAAACACAGTATGGCATCTGTTTTTCGTACATTATTTCTGTTTCCAAAACATCCATCGTGTTCACAACCACTGCGAAAAAAATTCCGAAAGCAATAATAGCGAGCGCCGCTGTAAACATCAGCCCCAGTACCTAAAGTGCGACAGACAAAAATTTAAACGGTAATCCAATGTAATGATGCATGTATCAGGGTTATGTTTCAACTTAAGGCCCAAATTTGTCCCTATGTACTTAACTTCTACGCAAATTTATTAAATTGACTGAGATATGGCAGTGATCTCCTTAATCTGTATTCTACATCTGTCAAAGCTATGCAATTTAAGCGTGAAGCATGTAGACTCCCTGGTAACCTTATGCTATTTCATTTAATTAAAAAATTGATCATTACCCCTTTGTAAGCCCTCCAATCATTAATGTAGTACTCCTGTGGGGGCGACTTCCTATTTTTTCGTAAAACTGGTATAGCCAAACCGAACAAAGCTGTGTTTACGAAAAAACCGATAAAGGCTGCTGTGGTCAAAAATATTTGCGTCCTTCCACGTTGTACATCCACGATAGTTAGCACTCCATCCCATTTTCCTTGAAGAGTTATTAGACGTTCCAGCACATAATTTGGGAGTTTTCTTGCGTTTCCGTACTGTGTTTCTTTTTTGTAGATTTTGCATATCTCTTGCGCTTTCTCGTTGAATATCCTGTCATGTGCATGAGTGATGACCGAGAAGCCGAATCCTACAGCTTGAAGACACTATTGAAACTGAACGCATTAGCATGTAAATTTTAGTTTTAAAAAGGTTAAGTTAAATTGGTGACCTAATTATTAGTGTTGTAATTCGGCGGCATATAGATTCCACTCAATCTTACCCCACAAATCAAATGCAACCATGCCGCTGCAAAAATCGAATCACATGTTGTTGGAAAAAATATGTCTTCCCAGAATTGTGATCTTCCCATTGCTCATCAAATAAATAACTTATCAGTCAGTCCTTTCCAGTTGAGTAAAAACGACTGGCAGCTATTGCTCTGTCCAGCGTTTTATCAATCCTTTGCATAGTCTGGTCTGGACCTCTATTTTGGTCACATGTACGGCTTGTGTATCACAGTTCCACAAAAATCGGGGAAAACATGAAGCTAACAGTCTGCCAAAGTAAGAGTTACGGCTGTTTAACCTGCTCTTTTAGCTCTTGTAACCATGACTATTCTATATTTCAAGAGAGTCTTCGACTATTGCAATGCAACTTACGTTTACGGTAAGGTAAGCAGTTTAACCCATTCACAATATATAAAAGTGAGTAGCCTAAATAATGGTCTCCTTTGACATCCACAGTAACGGTGTCGTAACACGTTTTAATTACTCAAATCTCCTAAAATTTGCATCAACAAATTAACATCTCGAGGCAATATTTTATACTCGCATTAGCTACATCGAAAAACTATTTTCGCCGTCTTAAAAGCCACGTACCATCTCATAGAATTGTGAAATCAAAATATGTATTGAAAATATCCATGCAATATAATTTCCCATACTTAACAACAGAAACCCATTAACATAGACTCCAACAAGCATATCATGTAACAGAACCACTAAACCTGTTGATTCACAAATGGTATTGTACGTTGGTCATGAAATTCCCCTATTTCTAAAGATTTGCTTTTTGTGCAAATTATGACTGACAGGGTTTACTACGGCAACTTTTGTCACAATCAATATTAAAATTAATTTTAAATTTCAACAGGCATTTCGATAAGTTTGAGTTCGAACCAAATCTTTCGTCCTGACTTTTACTACATCGAACAGCAAATTTCTGCAAGATTTCAGAATATCACCACTGATGATCAGGTAAGCGTTATCATCCTCATCTTTCGATTAATTCTAATATATTACAACTGTCCAAACCTTAATCCGAGAGGTAATTTGTCGAATAATTTGCTACCAGGCGTACCGCCAAAGGATTATCAGCTGGATGACCAGATGAATGAGTGTTTTGAGATGCTTTCTTCAGACTGTGTTGTGGAGAAGGTGCACTACGTCGTGATTGAATCTTTTTTGAGCTACCCAAGAGACGTTCTTCACTTCTGGATCTTGGCATTAATGAGGGCAACGCAGAGGTTTTGTTGGAACTCATGACTTGATACTGCGAACTTTCATCATCAACGTCTGTAAAGTTGGATGAAAGAGATTCCTTGAACTCAAACGAATTCATAGGAGAGGATGACTGGTACCGGTCCCTGAAGGAACTCATGTCTCCAGATCCACCTACAGAATTCTTCTTGCGTTTAACCCTTTTCTTAGACTCATTAACAACTGGGGTCTCAGAATAGCATGCTTTACCGTTCAAGCCAGAAATGGGCGATGAAGGTTCGCTTCTATCGGCCGAAACTAAATCCAGATCAGAATTTTCCGAAAAGACTCTTTTCCTTCTTCCTGAGACGGGCTTGCATTTGGCACACTTAAAATGCTTTGGAATATTGCTTTTCCGCACCCTAGCACAACTTAAATGAATCCATACAAAACAAGATTCGCACTCGATCATCGGCCTTCCCGCAAAAGGTTTTCCGCACCAGCAAGTGACCTGTTCCCAATTGTCTTCATCACAGTAATCCTCAACATCTGCAAGTACATCACCGCTATTAAAAATCAATCGCCATTACCATGAAATTGTTGTTATTGACATTTACCAAACTCTACCGCTACAATCTAGATAATCTTGTCAAGGAAATGTGCACGGTACCTGTTCCAGTGTAGATATCAGCCTCGCCAATGCTAGAAGATCTGCTAGAAGCACTTGATGTAGCACTTGGATGCGTAGATTCTCCAATGCTATTAAGCGGACTGTCAAGCTTCCTATCGTTCTGTAAATTTAAAAATGTACGCGTTGTTAACGAATGCTCATTTCATTTCAATTTGGTAAAGACAAAATTCTGGCTCGTTCGAAATACTCACCCCATCACGTGATCCAAAGGCATCCGGGTAATTCGCGTAAGACAACACCACATCACAGAACCTGAGAAAATCATCCGTTGTGCGAGGCCTTTTAATAGATGCCGCAAACTCCTGTATTTTCAATTCGCACTGTAAACCCAAAAACCTAATTATTTTTTCCTTCCATTCATTATAGGAACTGGACAGCTAATAATCCCAAATCAACTTACGTGTGAAGCAATGGCTGACTTCACCGAAGTCTCTGTTGGTCGCATCATGCTTTTCATGGCATCAGATATTACTAAACAAGCAGACAACATTGATGATACCAAGACCTCCTATCGCTCTCATTGAACGATTGTAATTACATCAATAGCCAGTTACGCTCATAATATGCAGTCCGTAAAGCACTTACTTTCAGTGTTATTGTCAGAGAATGAAAATACCGCTTCAGTTACACTGCTGATTCACGAAAGCTAGTGAAGGCACAAGCAGAAATACCACACACCCGTACTTCCGATACGTATTATATGACTTAAAGGTCACAATGGCTTTTCAGATAAATCCACAAAAGTAGCAGTGATAACCAAATGTGGAAATTATCACCGAACTTTCACGTTCAGAAATTTGTAAATCTGAAAAAGAAAACACAAAAAGATGTCAAATAATTGCTTTTACAATCTTCTGCACTGTCGAATTCACGCAATGAACCACAACTCAAGTGCACTAATTCCCTTCAAACATTATACCGATAGTAGTAATGTCCGCCACTTGTAGCTGGAAAACTGCAACGAACTATTTCCGCAATTTTCTTGCGGCACTTGGAACCTTCCGTCAAGCAGATGTGTACAAGCTGCATTAACTGCTACTGACTTCGCACAATACCAAAAAATAGCAGGAAATAAATCTAAACCTTAAGTTTTTGCACATAAATCACTTGAATTGAAATCAGCAGTAATAGTTGATCGTAACGTCATCCGAAATCTTAATACCATAAAATAGAACATGACCAGCAATGTGAAGGTATCTCCCTCCGACTGAAAAAATAATGCTGTTGGGCATAAGCTTCAATTTTCCCAAATCGTCTTAGTACAATACATTTTTTAAAACTGGAACTGCGCGAAAAACTTTGAAATTTTAAAAGCAGTAAAGCTTGGATTACTTAACATTCTTGTTCAAAAGCAATGCATAACGGTACACTTGCAGCAGTACACAAATCAATAACCTACTGTTGTAACTTGCCAGCCGGTCGCTTTTGCTTATTTAAACTGTAACGGAACTTACTGTCTACAATACAACTACAAGTAATTGAAGAATAGATTGGTGCAATTGCAAGTAATCACTTACCGTTCTGAAGAGATAGATAAAGAGGTTGATAAAACTCGTGAGCAAAAAACTAAAATAACCGTTCAACTCAAAACAGCTTCACACTAAAACTAAATCACTTAAACAGTATGTCAGCAAATAGTCTTTTCAATCATGACGTCTAATTAACTAACGACGATTCAGTTTCCACAAGGATCACGAATTCCCTTTCTCCACTGACTTTCCCATATCTAGCTCCACGACAGAGCAATACTTATGATAACAAAACCGAATTATCAAGACAGACTCTTCCTTTTTCCAGAAAGCTAGTTAAGGGGTGAGCAAAAGAAGTTGGAGCAGCTAAATGATTGCGTTCGTTCCAAAATACTCTGCTAATGATAGACCTCATACTGGTGTTTGCCTCCCCCTACCTTTCCAGTAGATCCTGGACCAAATCTGATACTGTTTAACCACGGTCAATTGTTCTTTGCGCAAATTTTCTACGGACTTAACTCTTATGTTGCACAGCTGGAAGCCTAGGAGAAGAGCGATGATACTATAATATGATAGATATTTTTAAATCCGCTCTCTTCAACATAGCAAAGTGCTACATCGAGCCAAGAGGAGGAATCACAAAAAAGATAAAGAATTAAACAGAGCTAATGTTGATGGTTACAAACAGAATCAATCGCGTAGCTCATCTAGTTGTGAAAATGCAGTCTGCTAGTAAAAGGTTGCTCTATAATACAGAAGGATGATGTCAATGAAAACTTGTGAGACACCACTAAAGCTCCACAGTTCCTCAATTAGTTACTTGCTCCCCCAAACATAATCTTGTTCGACTACTACGACTACCTTTACACAAACACAGTTTTCTTGCTCAAGTGGAAGTCAACGAAGGATCTTGATGATATGGCTCCAATAAGTCCAAACACAGTAACCTGCTTTCAAAGTCTAGTGCATATTGGGGTTAGGAGACACGATAAAACGCTATTAAGTTCACTAGTGTTTCTCCTCCCATTGCTCACTATTCACTATTATCAAAATTCCAGCTTTGCTTTACACTTTAGCTACACTTTTATCTGCAATTCACACTCACTGCGAACTGAGAGTTTCATACACATGACGACAGCACGGACTCCACTACAGCTCCTGCCTACCCTATCAACCTTTCATGCTTCAGCCGTACAGGACGAGACGGCTCTCACCCAATCACTATGCTGTCTCGAAGGGGTATCTTTGCTAGTCTAGTGACGACGTTGTACGGCAAATCCCCCTCTTACTGCTCACTCCACAGTCACAGCACAGTGAAGAGATTTTCTCTTAAATCGTTTGTCCTTTCCGCGTAATGATACAATCCACAGGTGTCTCGGCATATACATCTCTTAGAATTTTATGTTGGAAACAATAGCATATTAGTGACAATGAGACTATGATGTACTGTCCAATCTAATCAAATAAAACTTCTCATAACTCCATCGTTGTTGTTTGAAACATTTATTTC
Source organism: Sminthurides bifidus (assembly GCA_009872375.1). NCBI lineage: Eukaryota > Metazoa > Arthropoda > Collembola > Symphypleona > Sminthurididae > Sminthurides > Sminthurides bifidus. The sequence continues at coordinate 12,354 of VRMD01001470.1, forward strand.
AAAATTCCATAAATTGCTCATGCAGCTAGTAGGTTAGAATTTTCAAGGGCAATCACCTTGAAAAATTTCTTCTCATTTTTTCATACAATGAAGGCTAAACAACTAGTGACCAATGATTCGCTCCGGTAATTCATCATGTAATAAACTGTAAAGCATTTATGAATTTACGCTTAATCAGCATCTTATGCTAATTAATCATGTCAACGGAGAGGCACACAGACCTGGAGTCTCTCCTCGGTGCTCTCTGGAGGAACATCAGAACTGGTTAATTATCGGATGGTGCACAAAAAGAAAGATTAATCTATATAATTTTGTGAAAAACAGGCATTTGGACTTGACTTCCGCCCCTCTCCAGTTCGTAGCAAGATATCACACATCATAATGCCCGGACTAAAACTGAATCACAGAAATTTGCATCGAGGACAATTGTGAAATACGGAAGACTCTAACATTGACTGGATCAAGATTGGGCTTGATGAATATTTTGATTAGACCAGTCACAACTTCTAAAACTTGATACTCTCGTTATGTGCTCCTTACAGGCAATAGCATTACGCACACTTTGTTCTACAAAGTTGGGCTTCGTTTCTGCTTCTTACTCCAGAGAGCATTCAAGACTGACGAACTACTGAGCAGAATGTGTGGGTTTAATGGCAACTGCGGTCTAAAAAGTCCGAGAATCTTGGATGGAAGACGGAGGCAATTCAAAGAATACAGTAAACTGGGAATTTCAATGGGGGTGCTAGCAACTGTCCGGAGTTAAACCTTTGCTTTCTAGAAATGCTGTATTGTTGGGCTCCCGTCCTAAGAAGTTTTTGAGCATATCCATTGCGTCCATTGAACCTCCTGGCTCCAGTATACACCGCCGATAGCGCATACCCATCTCCGGATTAAAAATTCCCTTCTCTTTAAACATCGTCTTGTACATGTCCATACTGAATACTTCGCTCCACTGGAAATTTTGAAATGGAAATGAAGGCAGCTCATTGTAGATGTCAGGAGTATTAATGCGTAACAGATAGCATTCGAAAAATTACCAGGTAACTGTAGTAGCGGCCACTATATCCAATGCATAAATGGTTGAAATTCGCTGGCATATTTGTCCCTGGTATAGCTTCTAGTCCCATGATTTGCTAATCAGATGAATATAAATAGAATGAAAAATGATTATCATTAATGCCCAGCCCCTCTTTTAATTTACAAAATGTAACGCTTGAGAATTACCTGCAGCGTTTGCGCATAAATTTCCTGTGTGTTGCATCGACCTCCACAATGAACTCTTTGATCAAACGTGGCCAGCACGACTTGTCTCAAGTTCATGCCACCTGCATTCGCAATCTGAGAGGCTGAAAGCTTCTCAATCATTTCATCAGGAAGGGGGGCCTTGGTCTACGTCATTAAAAGAATCTCGAAATGAAAGTGAACAGTAATAATATATTTACAGAATGATAGTTACAGTAGTGAATAATTGTTGTTGCTCAAGCTCAAGCTCCAGCAGCCTCAGTGTCATAAGAATATTTAAATCAAGTACCGCGTAATGTAGCGACATTCGTCTTAACGGTTCACGTTCCCACACCCAATTTTCTAACATTTGAGAAGGTACTTCGACAAAATCTGTTTCCACTCGTGTCCCGTATAAATAGGGCTGTTTTGGCTCTACTACAAATAGTGTGCATCAAATGTCCGAATTCATGGAAATAAGTCTCCACCTAGAACAAAGAGCGAGAACATTGCATATTTCTGATTGGATTAACCAAAGTAAATTATGAGAACAAAATCTTTGTGGAGCACCTCTTTATGATCCAGCAAAGACGGTTTGTTCGCTTTCGGTCTGGTAAAATTAGTCAGCATCGCCGCAACTGCTGGTTGCTTGACTCCATTTTCATTGAGACAGCCAGGTTGGAGTGGAACGCAACAAGCATGACCATATTTTCCTTCTCTAGGGAATAAATCCAGGTAGATGTACCCCAAAATTTCGTCGGAAGCTTTATCGTTGACTTGATACTGGAAAAAAATGTTCGTCATCAACATACTCGTTATATTTGGGACGGAGAGGGTATTGACTGGAAGTCAAAATTAGACAATACGCCACTTACTACTTCTACTTCATCATGCCATTTCGGCGCATCCGGCAAGGCCGAAAACCGGAGTCCTAGCAATTCTTCGTATATTCCTAACATTCCTTGTGTGACTACGTCTAAAGGAAAATACTCCATTAAGGCTTGCTGAATCAACTGCATATTTCTCTTCTTCTATTAAGCACATGTAATATCGAAAATCCCACATCTCCAATTTTCCGTTATAATCAAAGTTATACTTTTCACACTGAAACAAAAAACGGTTAGTTAGCAAGAATCTTCGTAGCAAACTTATTGCTCTCAACAAAACAGTTTCGCCATGGTATCAAAGATTACAATTACCTCGCGCTTCTTCAGTTCTAGCATAGTTGCCTTTTCAGCTTGCCACAGTGGCTGCAACTTAGCACCAAGGTCTTCCAGGAAAGCTTTCACTCGATCAGGGTGCTTAGCCATTTGCATGTCCTATGGCAAGTTTTACAGTGCAAATATTAGCAAAGACCTGGACAACTGACAAGTTCTACTGCATTTACTTCGAAATGCTCACTCACGGCATGCTTCAATAGCGATTCCTGAACTGCATCCAGGACATTCAAATAGTCTAACCTGGGAATAAGCGGCGTGATTAGCATAACCTAAGCAGGTCTGCTTCTTGTTGTCGTAGTTCCAGAACTTCTTCTAGAATCCGAGTATTTTCCGCTATACACCTCGACTGGTATGCGATTTCCATCTTTTTACGAGTTTCAGGAATCCTGCATTTACGAGTGACCGGAAAGAAATGAGGATACTGTAACGTCACCTTCAGTTTACCCGTCTCTGCATCCTAGGAGAGTTTGACAAAAAAAAATGCAAATTCACTGCAAAAATGTAGTACGGTTTCTCAGCAAGTAAGTTAAGTTACCTTCTCAAGTCCTTCCATGAAGGTGCTAGGCATGCCATCAAGTTCTTCTGCAGTAAAAAGTAAAACCGTGTTTTCCTCACCAAGATTTCGACTAAACTGAAGAGTTCGCTCGCTAACAGTTTTTTTAATAACTTTAACTTTTTCCCGCACATCTTCGCTTAAGTGGAGTCCTGCGAATGATTCAAGAAAATATTTAGCGCTGTTAAAAGGTTACCGGAAAAAAATCAATTGTGAGCACCCGTTACTCTTGAATTGTCGCCTGCTCTTACCGTTCCTCCTGCCAGTGTGAATAAGACGGTCCAAGCACCGCTGGTACTCCGGCTCTAGAGGACTTGTCAAACTCTCTTTGTACTCGACCAGTTTATCAAAAACATCACTTTCTCATGCTCATTTCCACGCCAGCTTCATCAAGAAGTTTGGTAGCTGCTGATGCGGCATCTCGGATACTCGACGCCTCAGCCACATGCCTCGGAAACGAAACGATGGCTCCATGTGTGAAGCTATATCGATGGGCATCTAGCAACGGCTACAAATAAACAAAGCTTGAATTAGTAACACGTACGGTCAGCAGCGTACCGGTAACATCAGACACCCCTTTCAGACGCTAAACCCATTGTAGCAGAAGAATAATCAGATTTCATTGAACTCGTTACACGCACAAGTCGGTAATGAGCTTACCTGTAAAACAGTTTCCAAGCTTAACTTCTCAGCACTAGCTGCTTTATCAAAGAGTGAGCGCAACTTGTCAATAATATCCGTGCACTTGTTGGCAATTTGCTCCGGCGTATACGTTCGCAAATCCCAATTGTGATGAACACCCTCCGGTGGGGACATACTTTCTCGTTGTTTCAGATCTCCAACTTCTAATTTCCTGTCCGCATTATTCAATGACATGGAATAGTTTCTGACTGATGAGAATACTTTGTCAAGACATTTGTCACGTTCCAAACTTCTACACTTATCATGTACAACGGGATTTATCAAACCTAATGATAGAGATCTCGGCGTAGTAGAAGATTTCAAAACATTGGAAAAATACGTCCGATGATAAAATTGTCTAGGGGATGAACTTAAATGTGGAAAATTCCTCAACCACAACCAACAGCCGTGATTCCTTAACAATCTCGTCCCCATTGTCTTATTAACTGAACAAGCAGTGCTCACAGTGCCGCAAGGAGGAAACTCATTTTCTTTTCCGTGTATCAATTTGGCGGATCAGATTTGGCCGACGATCCCTTTGGTCGGTAAAAGTTCAAGTAGGGTAGAAAACAGCATTTAATACAGTACTCTCGCTACTTGTTTACATAAGTTAACTCACGTAAGGTCAGTGCAAACAATAATATTCATCAATGGCTCAAGAAGCGTTTCGGAACTAGTTTGCGGTATAGCTTCTGCATTATATTACTGAGGACTTGACTGTTGCTGCACATAAACATATCGATCTATGGGAGCCAGGTGATCCATCCTTATGTAGGTACAAAAGGAAGTTTAAACAGGTCGTTCAAAGTTAAGCCCGATAAACATGTTATTTTTGTACTTAATTGCCGA
>VRMD01001471.1:0-16874 GCA_009872375.1 Sminthurides bifidus
CGAAAAACCATGTACGGTGGGAGATGGGTGGGAAGTGGCGGCGAACGTACGTATTGAATTGCCTGGAAACCACCACCACCCGCAAGGGATTTTCTTATAATAATGCATGCTCCTCACTTGCGATTTTTTCTCTTCCGCCCTGTACGATTTGGAAAAGTTTCTTTGAAAGTTTCTTTGCACGGAGGTGCCATTTCTCTTGGGTTGCTAGCTATACAAGGCTTAAGAAGAGGCTATATAAGTATCTTACACGAGCTCACATTGCTGATTCCCTCGTCTGAACAACCAGGATTGAAGGGTGAATCTCCCATCATGAACGAAAAGATACCACAGTCTCATATCCTTTGTATACTTAAAATTGCTATTTGCACACGAAGGTTGCTCTTTTATTTTCGACTCAATTAGCGTGATGGGATGAAACGAATCTTGTAAAGAGCTACTCTTTTAGCTCGCTAATCAATATTGTATTATGTCTCTGCTCAGCGTGTCAGCCTGCTGCAGACCCGCCCAACAACAACGCTGCTGCGAGCAAATCTCTGCGAAATCCCTTTCACATCACAAGTCCCTCAATGTCCCCCGTCAATCTCGTAATCTGCTTGGCAGGGCACAGCGGCAGACGTAGAAGAATGTGCATAATCTATTTTCCTTGCCCGTCCACGTAGCTCTTTTGACAAAACGTTACGTTTCCATCTGCCGGTGGACCTTGGTCGTTGCTGAGATTCAATTATTTATTTCCCTGGCGTTACTTTCTCCGCTACTCGACTTCGTGACGTGAGATACGGGCAGAAAAGCGGCGTAGTTCCGTTTCACCAGACCAAACTTTGACCTTTTATTTTAAGTAAACATGTGCAAAATATAGCCTAGGGCCTCCAGACAAGGTTGCGGGAAATGAATCATCCCCTCAGTCAGTTTACGTGGCTGAACTCCAGCACTTGTAACTTTCTGTCTTGTTATACATAAACGGGCAGACTCAAACGTTGCAAACAACTTTCCACGTTCAAATCCTGGCAACCCGGATGCGAAATTCTTTCCCTCTCCCCTTGCAATAAATAGATTGAATGGTACCACTGCTGTCTAACTAATCAGGAGCTATCAAGGCTTGCATCTCTTGTAATCCTTCCACGCGATAATTTCATATCATTACGCATGCAAGTGAGGCAAATGAAGGTGACGGTGACATTGACACAGTCTGTGGGATGGATTTAAACGCAGAGATAGCGAATTGCTCCTCTGAGTTGAACTCTTGAAAAAGTTTTCTCAGCTTTTCATTTCAGCATCGCACCATCAATCCACAACGTTCTCCCTCCCAAGCCAGCAGGATTTTATAAACTGAGCAGCGAACACAAACGCTGGAAAGTTTTACTACGGGGTCATAACTACTGCCACCTTGGAGTAATCGTACTGTGAGTCCATGAGTTCAGACCCACTGATAATTATTTATCACCTCTTGCGGCTAACTATGACTGTTACAAGACGATGCAAAGTTCTTGTGTGATTTACGATCTGCGAAATGATTTAAGAAAGAGAGGAAAGACATGATACACGATGCTTGCAATGTTGCCACAGGAAGGCAACGACTCATTTGCACCTCTGCTCTGAATCCCAATACCGCCTGTCCTGAACCTGAAACAGCCTGATAAGAAAGTACATACAAGTGATACGATACAAGCAGTGAAGAAGCTAGTAACTTAATCTCACAGGCTAGCTGGGAAAACTATGGGCATGAATGAAGGTAACAAGTGCATATTATTAATTCACACGTCTTTTCGCCGACTCCTCTTCAATCCATGTGAGACGACAGGACAATATCGTGTTATGCAGCTAACATTCTCCAATGGTTACTTAACATGGAAACCGTGGAATTATAACCAACTTTGGAGTCGCCCCTGGAAAATTTTGTCGTACGAACTCATGGACCGTATGTGGTACGTAAGTATTTGACGTTGAGGAAAACCAATAAAAGAAACCTCCAGCTAGGGTTCATTTATTTGTATGTTGATCACTTTGTCTCTCCTGACTTAACGTTTTATTAGCGAAGCGCCCAATACATGAGCAACTTCTTGAGAAGCGTGAACAACGGAGAGAGGGCAGGTGATTTATCATGATATCATTAATTCACTTTCGCAAACTAACATAATTAGACTTTAAGAGCCATGTGCTTTTCAATCTCTACCCGCATCCCTCTAGTTGCAACTAGTTTCAGCCTCTTGTAATTTGCTGCGGCTGAATTCATATTCTACTGAGCGAATACGACGGTCACCTGGATTCTCAGTTCCCAGCTTATTTACATAATTTTTCCCAGTTTAGATCTCTGAATAAAGTCAATTCCTTGCCCTCGTGTCACGCTGCACGTTTCCAGTATCTTTTAAACAACATGGGACATGGGTACAGTATGAATCATAGCATGGTAAATGCTTATGAAACTCCTCGATCTATAAAATGAAAACATTTGCCTAGCTGCAACGATGGCCAAAGCGCCCTGCTCCCATTTAGAGTGGATGGATGGGATTGTACCAAAATGGAGTTTGACTCCTTCTAAACAAGTTTTAAGTTGTCCTAGGAAAGAAGACTGATCATGTCATTGTCATCGTTCGAATCACATGTTTTGGTAACAGGGTTGTGTTCTACTCACTCCTACTGGCTCACATCCTTTTGATACGAGTGGCAAACAGCTGATGTTGATACCATGATACCAACAAGTGCAGACTTTTAAGTCGCAGGAAGAATGACAACTTGCAGCAGTACATAACTTGCCCAGCATGGGAAAAGTGATGACAAGAGAAATAAATGATTGCGAACGTCACCCGCAGCCTATCCTTGGCTACAGCCAGTGGAGATGGTACACAAAACTTTTGATTTTGGTATTAGAGACTCCATGCGAGTGTTTGTGCTCGCTACCCTTTAAGGAAAATTACAAAGTTTGGTCAGGTTCACACGGTCATTGCAGAGGATAAAACCACGTTGAATATGTTGGGGCGACGTCTTATCTAAAAGACCAAGAAATATGAACCCATATCGTCCGAAAAGTGACACCATGTCCTACATGCAACCGCAGCCCAGTTCAAACTACGACTTTTTACGCCTTACATTTGCTTTACATGATCTTGTTAGTTTAGGTCCAGATTCATTACGATTCGTGCATAAATGCGAGTTGCCATACTTACAAAGAAAACTTTGAGCTTGTATATACTTCTTTCAGCAGAATCATTTCCATTTAGTGCAAGCAATAAGCAGAACTTGATTTTCACTAGACCCCCTACAGCTTCCAAGAAAGTTGTTAAAAACGAGTTGAAAGGCTAAAAATTTGCAATCTGTACGTTCCTGCTCAAGTGACAGCTGCAAAACATGTTTCGGCCAACGTTTGAAAAAAAATGTCTTTGGCCTGCAGTATTCGGGAAATTATCACAAGCCCTTTTTCATTACCCTTCTTCCTCCTCTTAATGCATTTCGTTTCGCTCTGCTGGGAAATGAACTGAAAATGCGAAACAAGAGCAATTTCAAATAAGATCATCTATCTTATTCCGAATGGTCTTATGTTCCGTGCTGACCAGATGCTCCGACCCTTTCTTGTTGGCTGAGTATTCATTTTCTCTTGATGCATTTTTCTCATCAGGAGAGGAGACATCAACTCGATGTAATTCAGTGCTTTCGGTAGCAATAGATGAGAGAAGACAAAATTCGAATCCAAGAGTTACTTCGTCTTGTAAGTTACGCGTCAAACAGAAACCTGGGAAGTAACGTAAAATGTTGCGATGCCATTCTCATCCATCAGATTACATTTATCGAAGACGAAGATGACAGTCAAAGGTTTAGTAGTTGAGTAGTGGCTCGGATGAGTAGGAAGACAACAGATGAAGCCATCCATGTCGAAACAAAGGTGTTGAAACTCATTAAACTCTTGTCTCAGCATCAGGACTCTCATTGACATCTCATCAGGGGCCGCATGAGGAGATTAGTCACGTGGTGAAGGGCAAACCATGCTCAGAGAAAACTTTTCTTCCTTCTTGCTCAAGTTCTCGTCTTTTGGCTAGCTTCGATTTGCATGAAAGTTTTGTAGCTATGAAGCAATAAGTTTGAAACTCTTTTATCCATCTGCCGTCTTGATTATGCTCGTGCGAAAAGTTTACAAGGCCCTAGCATGCTAAGATGAGATCGATTTAAAACCAGAAGGTCGAGCAGCGTCAGAATTCTGAATCAGGCTAAAAGTTTTTTCACATCAAGACTTTTCGCACAAACTTGGCAGACATATAATGTACGTGCGATGGAAGGAAATCGCGTTGAGGGAGAAAAATCCCATGCACTGGACAGAGACAAAGTGGAACGCACGCCTAAATGATAGCTTAAAATGCTGTTGCACACCTCGTATCTGTGCTATTACCGATTTGCAAATTGGCACACTTTCTGTTTTAGGCTGATGAGAATAATGCCTCTAGTATTCGATCACTAGTCTTTGAGGTAGTCAAACTTGGGCATTTGCATCTTTTAGGTGCTTGCTCAAACGGTCATGACTAATACGTGGAAGCTGCTCTGGGTCCTCCTACCGGTTTCTCGTTGACCTACCATTTCGTTAGGACAGCACTTCACTACGTTAATTTCATTTCTTCACAGGAGAGTTGGACCACAGGCCTGCAGAACTTTAGTCCGATAGGAAGTCACGTGGCATACAGGAACTCATGTGTCTTGTTAGGTTTTAAAATTAACCATTTTAATGCTCTAAAGCCTCTGTACACGCCGGCTTAATGGAATTATCATTACCGTGCTAACTGACCTGTAGCGAGCTCAAGCCTCTTGTCTCCCTCCTTTATACTCTCTCGCACGTTTGTTCAAGAGATGGCAAACTGAACTAATAGGATTTTACATCGTGATAACGAGCATTAGTAGCTCGTGGTCCATCAATAGGACACAGTTATATTGTTTCCCTCCAAGCTGCATCAGGAACTTGTAAGTCTTCAGTGAAGACTCTTCACCGATGCATATACGCTTCACGAAGATTTCAAACTCCGTCTGTTAGGACATTTGCAGCGGTGGAGGAGAAAAACTTCCATTCGTCTTATCAGGTTGTCTGTACCTCATCTCGGAAGAGAGTTTTGTAACCACTGCTGATGAAGGTAAAAATCTGTCATGACCACGGTGGAAAGTTTCTGCTGCAGTGTAAGCATTTGATGAAACTAAATCCGAAGGCCAAAAATAAAACTTATTCTTCATGGGATCCCTGTGAGTGGTCAAGTTTCATGTGATTATGGACACGTGGAAGAAGCTCAGGTCTTAAAAGCATTATATACTCCAAGTCTGGGCTCAGTCAGAGAAGGGAAAGAAGATAGCGAATAACCATTAGCGCATTTTATTGGAAACCCTGAACACCTCTGGAAACGATCTTGGTGCGAATCGAGCTAGAGAAACGCATATTTATGTAAGCAATACAAGTTTATATGTCCTGATTACTCGACTCTGCCTCTTAAGCTCGCCTCATCTTTGGAATAGTATTGTGTCCCCGCCCTTAATAATATGCCTCCTCTCCTTGAGATTGAGCTAATTTAGTGCAATGAGAGTTAAACTGTGCATGCACTTCATTGTTTACAAACACTCTTCCCTTTCCATCATCATTCCAGGGAACATGAGCATTCCGATGGAATTACAATCGAATCTGAATCATTATTCTAAACCTGCTCTCCTTTTCAAAGAAGTAATGGAATAGCTCACCGGTCGCCGCATGAAGTCTATCAAGTCAGGACGACTGCTCCTATTTTTTGCGATGCGTCCTTTTGCATTAGTTAATGTCACGTGCACAATGCAAGAATTTTGCCATCTTCGCACCTAGCGTCACTCACAGTACAACAGGTGTCAATGCTTTTAGCAGAGTACAGCGATGGAATGATAGAACAGGAATAAATGCGCAATTCTCTGTTCGTCAGGATTTATCAACAACCTTCTTGATGCTGGTGTGGGTCAGAATACTAATTTTTCGCTATCCATGTCCTTCAACCTTTTCACTGGGAACTGGGAAGTATCATTAAACAAGTTAAGTCTTTTCCTCTCTTCTAGTCACATGCGATTAAACTTCGCACAGACGTGCGAACAATCACACTCCGCGTCTCCAGCTTCCTTTTCTTCAAATCAATGCAGAGGTGCAACAGCACCTGAGTCCACACAATGTATTATTTCTTCGTCCCGGTTGTGTCCGCAAGCTGGATATATCTGGCGTGAGCCGGTGATAAAGTCGGGTCCAGTTTACAACAGCTTTTTTTCTTCTGAGGTAAAAATAATCAGTCAGCATATGACATCTTTCATGATCAGAGTAGACCTGTGTTGAACATCATCTCATTGCCAATAGTAATTTTAAACCCCGACTCACTTGATGCCTACAGTGTGCCTCCTTTTGTTTACTTTAGAGTTCTTGTGCAATTCTCAGATCTTGCTGATGTCATGTTTAGGCTTAGTCACATAGAAAGGCTGGCAATGGCACTTAATTGCCTTAAGCTCTGCACCTCTTTCTCACGACCATAGGGAAATGCTGCCGTTGGACATTTCATGTACGTAGGCCATGTAAATTCACAGGCTAGTTGCTACGCTAAGGATACATGTATTAGTAACACTACACTCTTCCATGGACTGCAGATTCCAAGTTATCGAAAATCTGACTTGGTCAATTATGTTTCACTTCGTACGAACTAACTAAAAGAAGCAACAACTGAATCAATCCGCATCGATTCAAAAACTGATGGCATTGTCACATTTCTTTTACTTCACCAAAATACTTCTCACAACTTCACACGATTTATCAACAAATACGAAAATTTATCTACAAACTGGAAGGTACTGTAAACGACTGTATTAGCACTTACAATTTGTCTCGTAGTAGTACACGGTTGATAAAATTTTCTTGGTAAATCTATTTCTACTTTTTACGGCCATGCAGGGCAAACACTGGTTGGTTAGTTGTAAGTACTTTACAAGTTTACAGCATTCTGTACTTAATACTGAAAACAATTTAACAAACTGAAGGATTTTGGTCCTCCTGCTTTGGAAACATTTAATTTATATATTTAGTATATATTTAACATCACGTTTTAGAGGCATTATATGGCCTGCCAACATTTTGCAGTCGCATCCTCATAAAAGGATCATCATCTTACACTGAGGTGCTTCCCGGACTATTCTTGACTGTAACCATACGAAATTCCCTTCTAGTAGTATCCTAATGTAAAATCTTTGAAGAAGTCTTCCGGCTACAGAATACAAAATAGTGGCGAAAAGAGGACTTGGAAATGCCTTCTTCTCCTTCCTACTAGGAGGTACAAGAATGTGTAACAAATTTCAGGTTGTACCTGTGACTGACTATTTGTAGCTAATCAATAGTTCTGAAACATATCATAATAATAACTATAATTCTAATAACTAATGCCTGAAGTAAGCGCTCAAATTGGCCCTATCTTAGATTTCTTGTGAGTCATTAAATAGTAAACTGCTGGAAATATGGTAACAGAATCAACTTGGAAGGAAACATTTGCAAATACAACTTATCTTCGGTTGGTACCAGTAGGGAAACCGTATAATTCGTAATTATGCCTGAGTGACAGTTTGCACTTCAGCTACATAACCAAAGAGTAGCTAATGCTAATACCTAGTCACGAATACAATGGATAGAATCGGGAGACGTTGCTAACTTCAAGAGTTTAAACAGCTTCAAAAGCCTCAGGAACATAAACTGTCGCATTCTGACATGGACTAGCAGTAGACAAAGTATCAGAAGCTATGGTGTAAGTATACAAATCATTATTTAACCCGAACACACCTCGGAATGATCCTCCCACGCTTGGATCTGGAATAAGTGAATGAATGAGTTAGAGCAATGCAAAGCTCCTACAACGTTGAATAAAATTCTTTTGATCTCGATGGAAATATTGTCTTACCTGGCACTCTCGGCAACAATACCATTGGTTGCTACACCCTGCACAAACGAACTGAGCTCTGTTCGCGTTACAACCTTGGCAAATAGGTACCATTTCTTCGTCGTCACCTTTGACCTCATCATCACGGCACTACAACAGAATACAATTGTTATAAATCCAAATCATTTGAAGTTAAACTAACTGATTAACAATTTAAAATCACATTTACCTTCGCTGAGGCGAGCAAGTTTGCCAACGACAAACTGTCTCCAGCATGATTTAAAGAGTTCATTTTTAGGGAGCCCACATGAGGCGTGTCATCTTTAAGCATGTTGCCGGATAAGTTCGTAACACTATTGTTCGAAGACAGGAGTTTAGCCAACGTGGTACTGAGCTGACCCCTATTGTTTAGTGAGTTAACTTGACCCGACGAAGAGTTTATCTTCGTAACCGACCGGACCAATGGAGTCACAGCAGCGACCTCTGTACTCAGAGACATCGTACCGACAGTTTTATCGCCTTGTGAAAGCTTCGCTAAATTAACTAGCACGTCTTTGAAACTGATGTTTGGATTTTGTGAAATGACGTTAGGTAAATTGTTGGCGGATGGGCTACTTGCTGTAGACTTTTTATGTGCCGTGGAACGCCGGCGATTGCCAGATGAAGGAGATCCGTGTCTACTATCTCCAGGGTTTTTGGACCTGGAAAATAAAAGCGACAGAGTAAGACTTTGTCAACTTCATGAATAAATTAACCATTTTTTGTCACAAGTTATACGTAGGCTCACCTATAATCTGCAATAATGGATCGAACTTCTACAATAGCACCCTGGCGTCCTTCACCAATGACCTTGTTAGACAAGCCTGGTGAACCGGCTGAGATTTGTACCGGCGACGTGGCATGGGTGTAACTTGATTTATTCCGTTCACACAGTTGTTGCAACGCAAGTGACGCTTTAAAGTTATCCAACTGTGAAACATCATTCACTAAGGCTTCATCTTTACTGCCAAGACTTTTCCCATGGATATTGGTGGCTTTCAGCTTCCTTTCTGCTTCCTTGGTTTCTTTCTCAGTCTTTTGAATATTCGTTCGAACTTGAGCTTCATCGGGTCCAGTTTTGTCATTAAGATAATTCATCCGATCATTCAGTTTCTTTAGCTTACTTAAATACTCCTCGTGTTCCCTTATCCCCTCCTGTTCCAGCATTTCTTCCACATCCTTCTGTCGTCTATAATACTCAATAGTCAGTTCTTTTAATTTCTTCAGTTCCAATATCGCGTTCCATTCTTTCTCCTTCGCTTTCAACAAGGACGTGAGACCCATGATTTCCTTTTCCAGTTGAAGCACCTTGGTATTGTCACCGTTCTCCGAGCAACTACTACTACTACTAGCAATACTGTTTCCAGCATTACTGTTGCATCCATCCAGTAAACTACTTCTCAACTTAGAGACGGCATCAGCACAAGCATCCGAACTTGCATCTTTAGAAGGAACCTCGTCAAGTCCATTCTTAGAGGCGTCTGTATCAGATTCACTGGAGTTTTGCTGCTTCTCCTTCAACTGCTCACTGACTGTGCCACCAGCTATGTTCTGGTCATCGTTTTTGGGTTGAATATCCTGATTTTCACTGTTTGTACCAGAACTACCCTGATCTTCCGCATTGTCACCGGTATTCACCTCGTTTCCTTTCTCATTCTCTTCCGCATTCCCATTTTGGTTGCTGTAACTCTCATCCGAATCTTGGTCCATGGAGTTTGAGCCTTCTGCCTGTTCGTCGATTATTAAATTATTTTCGTCATCATCCGCTTCAATCTTAATTTTCTTACAAGGATCTGAAACGACTTCATCACTGTCATCTGATCGACGCTTCTGTTCTCCATCCTGTTTCTTTCCAGTCACCTTTCCACTTTCAGTACTCTCCTTCGATCCATCCTCGTCAAACAGCATCTTTAATCTAAAATTACAAACAGAACATCATCGATTAGTTACTTCTCATTAGAGTCACTGTACACCTTCAAAAACTTGCATCCAGTGCCGCTTCTTATTCAAGGCTATACACACCCTCTACTATCCGCCGACTTCTACTCAGCAAGCATTGCCGGTCTTTCCACTTTTGAACATCGTACAACTTTAACTACAGACCAGAACTATTCATAAAGTCAAGCCGCTCCTCTGATTCGGAACAAACCTCTCTCATCATCTAAATCATGGAAACACCCTTGTGTCCGCATATTGTCTTACAGTCCATTTCGTAAGCTATAGTACAGTTCATGACCAGGTTATGTCACATGAGTAATAAGATGGACACAACATCCACAAAATCCTCAACTTATTAACGAAAAATTAACGCATGTAAAACAGCGGCAATACGATCAATCCAATTTACATTACCAATCATTACCGCACCGACCATCCTTCCTGCATGTATGTCAATTAGAATCTGTAAACTCTATGAATGACCGCTGAATGACACTACCACAATCATCATTACAGAACCGGCAGTTAAATCCTTCATAAAACTCACCTTTGTAGGAGAACTGCCTATTCAAATTCCTTCAGGTAAACAATAAACTGTTTATGCTCACTGGAGAGAGGCAGTGAGACGGAAATGCTGATACTCAGCGCCCTCCGCAAACCAGAGGAGAAGCAAACATGTATAAGAAGGAGGAGAAAGGGATTGACACACTGCTTCAAGACTTTATTTTAGGAGTACTAAATATCAACAATTAGTTTCACTATTGTTGACGCAAACTCATGTTAATGCTGCTTGGAAGAATATAATTTGGAGAAAAAAAGCACGGAACCCGCGGCTTTGAGCTCGAACACATTTCACACTTTGTCTCATTCTCCCAATAAACCCTGAGCGCATAGTCACTTGAGTATACCAATCTGATCCGCATGCTATCCTCGCGGCTCGCCGTTGCATCGGCTAGCAGCATTAACAAAGCTGTTGAGTGCATTCGCTATCCTTCAGCATGTAAGTCGTTTGCCCTGCTCGCAGAGTATATACGAGGCAGGCTCACGGCCTCCTCCTCCCTCCTTTACCTTTGAGCCGGAGTATTTAGAATTCACACACTCACCGTTTGAGATAGTAGCCCTACGAACTAGAAGGAGCCTGTTTGCACTATGACTTGGTGTCCTCTCGCCTATAACCCCCAAAGCCTCACGTAGTCAGTGAGCCGATACCTCCCCTCGGCGACCTCGTCATATGTGCTCTCCTTCAGCGTCCTCAAACAAATTAATTTGCCAATGGGTCTACAGAGAGCGGTGCGCTTCTCCAAGGAAAATAGCGTTATCTTGATCCTTATTACTTTGTCCAACGACACGTTACGCAGCCATAAGTTGCCAAATACTTTGTTGCGAAATTCACAAAGGGGACCGGCTTGATGAACAAATGGCTTGTTTTCTAGAAGGCTCGTGGGCTGAAGAGGTCAGGTTGGTGTCGGCGCTGTTGAAGGGTCATATAGGCCCTGCGATTTTACCTCCATGCCCTCCGGATAGTGGAATTAGGTCACGGCACGACAGTCGGCGCTTTACGGTACTGAGGTCGAGATCGGGGATTCAAGTCAGGGGCTGTCAATGGGATATAGGGACCGAAACTTCTGGACAGATTGATAACTCCTAATTAGCATCAGCAGAAATAGAATTGGAGTGAAATTTTGACTTGACGCAGTTATAGTTGATCAGTGGGCCAGCAGAGGATGGGTTGTTTGCTAAATGCTGAACTACTATATTTCTTCTGTCGCTGGGAAGTCAGAAACTATAGTGCTCCACGATATGTCATGTCATGAGCCTGTNAGAAGTGCTGAACTGGTAGTGGAATCGGTGATTGTCCTGACGCATCTTGATTCAACCTTCGAATGACCTACATTCGTCCCTTTTTAATGTACAACTTACTACTGAAGCCTGAGCAACCGACTGCAAATGTAAGCGTTCATCTTCTAGCATTCGCACTTCTAGCTCAGCTGAGAAGCTGGGTGGAGGCGATTCTTGCCATTCTTGCCCTACGATTGTGATTTGTGAGTTAGCGTTGTTAGAGTTGCTCAGCTAGAAATTAATGTTAGACATGTTCAAGTTGCGTGCGTTTCTTTTTTCATCCACTGCACTGCGTGGGATTCAGGGTGAAGGAGGGGTGGAAAAACGTTTGCATCGCGTCCTTTCAAGTCACACTTCATCTGAGTGTTTACTGCGCTGCGCATGCATGATCAGCACTTAGGAATCCTGCTCTAGAAATCAGTAGAATATGGATTGAATTGTAGATTTGGAGATGAATTTGCTGTTCGTTAGAATTGAGTTGCATTGGTTACAGTTGCCGTTGGCAACAAGGAACGTAGGATGGTAATCAGATAATTGTATCTTGTTCATTTCTCCATGAACTCAATGAACTTAGATTTGTTACACCAGAAGAGCTATTGTTGTACAAGTAGCCAAAAGTTACACCAATTAAGCTGAGGGTACGCAAGTTTGATTCCTCTGGTTGGCTTGAGATGTCAGAGGTCAATGGGTGGTTTCAAGGGGATGTGTCAGACAGTCTGTGTGCGTGTTCACATATGTCAACGCAGGTTGCTACCAGTTCGTACCGGAACTCTTACGGACTTTGGTTGACAGGAAGCTGGAAGTGTGACACGCTAGAATTTGTACACAAGGATCAGGAGATGAGGCCAAGAGATTGAGCAAGTGGGCTACAGTCTACAGTGTGACTGTGTTCCATGACGCAATACCAAGTCTGCTCCAAGACTTAGAAGAGATAAGGTGGCGGAAGGATTAACTCATTAGTGCTCAGCACACGGGATGCATAATTGATCGGTTGAGTTAAGCATTAAGGAGAGGAGATACCTGAATTTGAAGAAAGGATTTAAAGGAAGCGCTTTTACATGCATTAGCGTTTGCATTTTGTAAGGTGTAGGCGCATTAAGAGGAAATAACCAGGAGAGAACTACAAAAATACTCTGAGAGCGACAGAAATGAGACGCGAATACAGCACGAGGCTAAGAAAAGGGTGGCAGCAAAAGTTCGACGACCCTTTATTTGAACTAAGTTCAGCGACCATTAGATTTCAAACAGCTAAAGCTATGAACGGAGGAGGTGGAGCTTTGAAACACAATGAGGGCACTGAACAGCGCTCCACGTTAGAATTGGGATGTATGCAAGTATTTCGCATGTCCAATCTCAATGTCTGCAATCATTCCGCGTCGCAAACGGTCCTTTCTGTGCCTCATCAGTTGAGAACCAGATGTTGCGAGAATTGAAGAAGCGTGTTCACGGTATCATACCTGCTACGTGAACTGAACGTGGATAAATTGTGATTTCGAATCGATTCTCTTCCGATTTGCGGTTGATCCGCCTGAAAAATTTCCCTTCCAGCACAAAATACTGATCTGGCATAAAATGTCTGTACAGGATCAGATCTTGTGTGGCCTTAAGGAGGCGTCATGTAAGCATGCTTCGTAGTAATCCCGACCCGTTCGCAGTGACCAGTCAGAATTCAGAATTTTGATGCTGATACCTGTTCATCGACACCGTGAAGGAGTTAGCCCTTGGTTGGATGATTTAGTAACGTCAATTCTTTGAAAAAAGAGCAAAAAATTTGGACAGAGGAACCTTAAAACTGCTGTGACCGAGTACGGGAAGTTTTTGTGATTTTTTCGCTGGCGACAGTAAAATACAGAATGGCATCCACGTCATTCTCTCGTCCTGTATTCTGCCGTGTAATGCAATGCACTGCAGCGAACCAGGGGCGACGAGGATGAAAAGGATGAGGGCGATGATGATGATGATGAAATAGCATTTACTTCCTTGCTATTCCAAATATATACCCACGGCAAACGGAAGATGATGCTGATGAGCATCTCCGCAGTCAAACTTAAGTCATAGTCAGCAGAGTTCACAGTCATTGCACTCGTTTATCCTGGGACAAAGTGAGATGCGGTTCAACAAATAGCACAAAACATGGAGGCTGGAAGACGTGCTAAATGTGAAATTTTCCTTCGTATAGCGTCGTCATCATGCTCATCGTCGTCTCATGCTCCGTATGCCGCTTCTCTCTCCTACCCTGCATCCTTTCTTGTGTCAAATGCCAATGGCCTATCAATTTGAGCATGCACGACCGGCATTCATTTCCTTGTCTCAAGGGTTCATCAAACTGATCTTTTCGCTTCCCTTCGTAACGGCCGGGTACCATATTGTTACAGAGAGATTATGCCTGTTACCAAAGTTATAACAGAGCCAGAGTTTTCGCCATTCTCAGCATTGAAAGGCCTCCCCGTATTTTCCCAACAAGCACTTCATTCCGACAAGGAAAAATGAAAGATTAAAAGATTGTTTGATCTGAGTTCATCATGTGTACTCGTATGTACGACCGGTTACATTTGTTTCATCGCTTTCTTTAGAACATCCAGTGGACAAAAATGGCAGCTGGCTCATAACGTGGTGCATGGAGAAGGGAGTAGAATCGTCGAGCTACCTGATTCCGAAGACGACCTGGATAAATGATGTCAATGTACTTTATCCAGTCCACGTCCACACGTTGCCCGTGCTTAGCTCTCCCGGTGCGGAAAATCACGTACGGTTCTTCACAAGCACAACCAAATGATAGCCACGGAAGTGTGCGATGCCACCGTATTACTACCTGCTAAGCCTTACATTTTCATGTCGTGAAAGCCTGTCATCGTCATCATTCAATCACGATAATGTCTCGGTTGGTAGCAACTGGATTTTTCCCCCTGTGTCTTCAACCACCTCATGATGCAATGGCTACTAATATTCGAATCTTGTTACTGGCACAGGTCAGCCTGAATTAAGTATATAAACTATGCCGCAGTACCAGGAAAGTAGTTCTTTCTTACAAACAGCATAGTTTGCAATGAAGGGGGATCTTCATTCTTGCGGAATTATTGACCTGTTTCCGCAAGTTACGGTGCTTGTCGCTTTTTGCTTGAAAAAAGTGGCATGTAGCAAACTCTTCTGAGTTCAATGAGTAATTATACCTTCTTGTAACGTAACTCCATCCGTTACAGCACATGTTTCCTTTAGCTACACGCAAGACTGCCATCTGAGTTTTAGTACATGTCTGATTCCACGTTTCGCACAAGCACAGAAAAACATCAACATAGCCTCTTTCTAATAAGAGATATTGACTAGAACTCCTAGAGCGAATAGAAAAACTTACCTAGCCAAGTTACGGACAGGGACCAAATCTGGAAAGTTTCTGCCGCCATTCAGCGGAACTACGAACAGGTTGAGAAGGTGCAACTTTAGGAGTGGCGAAGGGCCTAGGAGATGTGATAAGTATTTGTTTTGCACCGGTTTCTCTTTGTGCCTCGCAGATACTGAGAAACTTATTTGACCCGGAGCCGTCCGCCGGAACTGTCTTTTACGCCCTTCGTATCTGTTACTTTCTTCCGTAACTCGCCCAGAGGTTGGGACAGAAGGCAACTTTGTGATGGTAATTGCACTGTTTTCATGCACCACGTAACTGTTTCTTGAAACACAACTTTCTGTCTTCACTACTCCTCTAGCCGGTTGCAAAAAAGGAGGAGGACGTTGCACGAATGATTTTCTCGAATTCACTGTATCACACTGTAATAGCGACAGAAGGGTGCTCCTATGCTGATTAGTATTTTCAGATGCTGCAAGCGAAGATGAATACAGAGGTGGCAATTGTCTTTTAGAACTTGTGTCTTTCTTATTCTCGGAGCTGGATAAGAGCTGCCTCAAGGTGCTGCCGATGGGAGGACTCGTTGGTGGCTTCTTTGACAAAGTGTCCTCCTCCTTGGAGTCCCCCGGGTCAGGGTTCTTTTTCTTCTTAATTGATAAGTCCAAGCACTGATCTGTATCACTGGGCACAACGGAGCAGCTGGTACTATTGACTGATGGGCCTGGTACAGTTGCACTTTCACCGGAGAAAGTCTCTGTTTCGTTATCCTCTGCGTCTAAAGCTTGACAGGCCCAGTCTCCTTTGGCTTTTTTAATGATTCGAAGACCACAGCGGTAATTCTCCACTTGCACTTCTTGTATTATGTTGTTTTGAGAAATTCTGGTCCTCACCAAAAACTTTCCCTCACACATAGTAGAGGCTCAGTAAGAAGCTGCACCATATTCAAAAAAGTCTTCATCACATGTTACATTCTCATGTCAAGCTCAACTCCTCTTTACCGTAGGACTTACACTAGCTCTTTGGGAAAGGGACTTTTAGAGCAGCGGACAGCGAAACACTACCGTCAGATACCGTCCACTCACAACTCACAGTCATCTATCCATGCAAGCACGTAAAGTGTGGAATAATGTGGCAAAGCCTCGATCTCAATTCAAACGGTGGAGGATCGCTCTCTATCTTTCTGTGATTCCAATGAAATTGGCTGCTGCCTCCTCCTTCATTCAGTGAATACGAGAGCATTAGCAGGGATGAGTGCTGGAAAGAGTAGCTTTTCGCAGCACTTGAGTCTCTCCCAGCTTGAGATCTATTAGCTCATATCGGAGGCAATATTGTTGCCTCGCAGACTTGTTGCTCCTTTACAAACAGGGATGCGGCAGGCCTAACCCCATCAAGTCTTCTGAGTTGAGGCACGGCAGTGACAGTCGACAAGTTTGCGTAAATCCACGTAAAACACCAACTGCATCACTCACTTCACATCCGGCCCTTGTCTTCCATCACCGACTTTCACCCCAGTCCCACGTCACCTTTTCGGACAGGTTGAACAGAGCAGAATATGCGATGGAAAGGGTTGGTCACTTCGCTGAAAAAATAAATCAGGGGAAACATTTGAATCAAGTATCTACATATGGCAACTAATTGAATTGGCGTTGCTAAATAGCTAGCATGACAGAAGCTCGTTTATTACTGCCTGACTAGTGTGTTGTGACGACAGAGTTTCATTCCTCATTTTACGGTAAAACGCCAGAGATTAGCCACATGATGCTGGCAATCTTCTAACATGCGTCATGAGAAAAACTCGTGCGGGAAACGCTTTTCGCTTTCTTGACGACTCT